>JABUQX010126963.1:0-48866 GCA_015478945.1 Trachelipus rathkii | reverse complement strand
ATTTGCAAGGAAGTTTAAAAAGACACATGCTTGTGCCTTCATTGACACGTACAAATCAAATGAAGTAATGATAAAAGGATGGCTAAAAAGTGAAGATGAAAGAACCATCCTAGCAGCCCAAGATCAGGCCCTCAGGACCAACTGGTTCAAAAAACACATAGAAGGGCAAAACATAACGGACAAATGCAGAATGTGCAGTGGAGGGTCGGAATCAGTATGTCACATACTATCTGAGTGTAAGTTTTTGCTGAAGAAGGGCACATACACCGAAAGACACAACAACATTTGCAGACTGATCCACTATAGATTATGCAGAAAATTTGAAATAGAAGTAAATACAGTTAACCACTGGGAACATAACCCAAACAATATAGAGGAAAACAACAGAGTCTTAATACTATATGATTACAACATACCAACCGACGCACAAGTCACTCATAACAAACCAGATATAGTCATCTATAACAAGACTGAAAATAAATGCTTGATTATAGAGGTCGGAGTCCCGTGGGATGGAAGAGTCTCGGCCTACGAAATTGAAAAAGAAATGAAATACCAAAGGCTTAAATACGAACTAAGGAGATTGTGGAATATAGATATAATTGAAATAGTTCCAGTGATTGTGGGTGCTTCGGGAACAATAAAAAAGAGCCTAGAAAAACATCTCGAGAGACTCCCGGTAAAGGTATCCACACTGGAACTGAGTATGACAGTAATCAAGAAGAGTTTAAGCATACTAAGAACTGTGCTGGGGTATCGATGAGACACCGAAGAAAGGAAAATTATGAGGGTTGTTCTTAGGATCAAGGTTTGATCCCGAACAATCCCATAAAGGAAAATATATATACCCTTAATAAAGGAGTTTAAAAAAAAAAATAAATAAAAAATAAATAAAATAAAATTATTTAAATGTTCTGAGTGTGGCTTTTAAAAGTAATCAGAAAGGACACTAAAAAAACGCATATTTCTATACGCATTCAAAATATAAAATTATTTAAATGTTCGGAGTTAACACAAGCAACAAAATCTTGGATATTACACATGCTACGCATCAAAATATTAAAAATTATTTAAATGTGTTGGCTGAGTGCCACGATGAGTGTAATCGTAAAACCAGTTTAAAAATGCATATGATTACGCATCAAAATACAAAATGATTTAAAATGTTCTGAGTGTTGGGCTATGAGTAGAAATCCACAAAGGAAGCTGTAAGATTTACACCATGCTACGCATCAAAATATAAAATATTTAAATGTTCTGATTGTGGCTATGAGTGTAATCAGAAAGGACACTTGAAAACGCATATTCTTACACATCAAAATATAAAGTTATTTAAATGTTCAGAGTGCGATTATGAGTGTAATGAGAAAAGATACTTGATATTACACATGCTTACGCATCAAAATATAAAATTATTTTAAATGTTCTGAGTGCCACTATGAGTGGTGATTTTTAAACAATTATTTAAAAATCACGACATGCTTACGCATGTCAAAATTGAGGCAGTATTTTAAATTATCTTTGATTGATGAGAATTTAAAAAAAAAAGGATGGCTTCATACTTGCTCAAACTATAAAAATCAAAATATAAAATTATTTAAATGTTCTGAGTGTGGCTATGTGTGTAATCAGAAAGGACGCTTAAAAACGGATATTCTTACACATCAAAATATAAAGTTATTTAAATGTTCAGAGTGCGATTATGAGTGTAATGAGAAAAGATACTTGATATTACACATGCTTACGCATCAAAATATAAAATTATTTAAATGTTCTGAGTGCCGCTATGAGTGTAATCGGAAAGGAAGCTTAAAAACACACATGCTTACGCATCAAAATTCAAAAGAATTTAAATGTTCTGAGTGTAACTATAAGTGTAATCTGAAAGGACGCTTAAAAAGACACATGCTTACTCATAAAAAAATCTTCAGTGTCCCAGGGCGAAAAAACAACAAATGAAAGAATGGAGAAGACTAAAATAAAAAATACTTGCCAGGGGATCGGAAGACCTGGTGCCGGCCCTTCCTCATTGCTGGAGAGAGGTGAGAGGGGACGGAGCTCCTCGGAGCGCAGCAAGCTATCTCTTCAAGTAACGGGATCTGAGAAGGATCCAGAAACAGACCTTCCATTAAGTAGGCTGTCTGGTGGGTGCAATACCGACCCCAGTCTGCAAGAACCATCAAAAAGTAAAAGATGTTACACCTCGAATCTTCGAGGAGGAAAAAAGATTCAATGGTCTGAGGAAGAAAAACTAGAAATTTTGTGGTGCTATACATATAGTAGCCATAATAAATTTCCAAAAAAAGGTACTCTGGAAAGAACAAAAGAAATGCTATTAAAAAGAGCAATAGTAGATGAAAGAAAGGTGGAAACAACACCAAGTAGTAGATTCAGTAGCATAGCTACTAATATTAGAATCGGCAAAACTCCAATAACTGAAGAACAGATAAAGCAGATTAAAAAAGAAGTGAATGAATATATGCGAAGACCGATGGATTTGGACGTACGAAAGGAATGAATTTTTAATGGAAAGTTATTTTATTGGAGAATTTATACCAAGAAAAACCAACATGAGTGAAATATGGAAGTGGGTAGTGAAAGAAAAAATATTCTCCTCAAATGACTTCATGGAATATCGATTCGGAGAAGTTTATAATCAGGTCAGTAGAAAACAAATGGTTAATCAAAAACAAGCAATTCTGAATTATGTAAAAGACAGAAAGAGCCAGGAACAAAGAAAAACGAAGGCTACACTACCATCTTATGAAGAAATTGAATTAATAAAAGGGAAAGCATTAAACATATAGTTGAAAATGAGTTAGAATTAACAACTAAAGTGGTAGAAAAATAAGAAATAAGAACACCAAGAAAATACAAGATGACTCAGTAAAAGGAAAGAAAAGGGAAATGAAAACTGCTGGTATGCCAGATAATGAAAAAGAAAAAATACATAAATTATCAGAAATAAATTGTAATATTGAAGAAAATGTTTAACAGGAACAAGAGAAACCAGAAGAATTTGAAATGATAGTGTTCGATGAAAAGTATATGAACCTGGGAAATGAGGACCAAGAATCGGGAGAAAGTAGTCTTAGTAGTGAAGATGAAATAAACTATACAGATGATGAAGTGGAAACAAATCCAGATGAGGAACAGATAAATGATGAAAGAGAAAATGAAAGAATTGGTAATCAAAACCCAACACAAGAAGAACCAAATAACAATGACGAGAGTGAAGAAGAATTGTTGGTTAAAATATCCCATTATAGGGAGGAAGATATACATCTAGGAATAGAAAAAAGGTTAAGAATAAACAAGATCAGTAATTACAGGCTTCTAAATAAATATGCAGGAATTGCTGACAGAATGCTTCCCCGGATTATACCACCAAATTGTGATATCACTGAAATAAACCGGCTATATTATGCTACTGCTAGAGCAATAGCGGACACATTAGGAATTAAAACCAAAGGAACTATAAAAACAAATAGAACTAAACAAAGAGAAATAAAACCACCCTGGAAAATCAGAATGGATAAAGAAATAGAAAACCTAAGAAAAGAAATATCAATGCTGTCTGCATTCCAAAATGGAGAAGTTACTGCCACCACCACAAGAAGAAAAGTGCAGAATTTACTATATAGAGAGAGGGTGGAAAATGGGGACCCACTTGTGCATGCAATTAGAAGAAGGAAACTAATACTAGCTGCAATGGTTAAAAAAAGACAAAGATATGAAAAAACAGAAAAAGAAAAAATACAGAATAGAATATTTAGAGAGGACCCGGCAAAACTTTATAGAGAATTAAGAAAGGATACGATTAAAGTAGAAAAACCACCACCTAAAGAAGAAGTTGAGCGATTTTGGAAGGAAATTTATGAAAGTGAAGTTAATCCTAATAATGAGGCCGAGTGGAAAAGAGAAATGGTAGACAACCCCCAAATAACAGCGATTATACCAATGGAAGGTGGAAGAATTACAGAAAATGAAGTAAAAAGTACTATTAAAAGGAGTGGAAGTTGGAAAGCACCAGGCAAAGATCAAGTACATAATGTATGGTTAAAGAAACTAAAAGTACTAATAAAACCTCTAACAGAGAGTTTTAACAAACTAATAGAAAAACAAGAAGAAATTCCAGAATGGCTCACTAGTGGAATTACATCATTAATTCCAAAAAATGAAGAAACAGAATTAGCGAGCAAATACCGCCCAATCACATGCTTACCAACCATATATAAAATACTTACTGGAGTCATGGCGAAAAGGGTAACAAGACACCTAGAAACAAACGACATAATTAATGAAGAACAAAAAGGATGCAGTAAAGGAAGTTATGGAACAAAGGATCAATTATTAATAAACAAGATGATTATGGAAAATAGTAGAAAAGGGCAGAAACATCTCAGTATGGTATGGATCGATTACAAGAAGGCATATGATAGTGTCCCTCATAAGTGGATTAAGGAAGTACTTAAGATCTACAAAATTAATGACCTGGTTGTAGACTTCATAGATGAAGCAATGAAGAAATGGAGGACAGACATGGTACTGCCGTATGAAAAAGGGCAAATAAAAATAGAAAGAATAAAAATAAAAAGAGGTATCTTTCAAGGAGACTCTATGTCCCCGCTGTTGTTCATACTGGCTCTCAATCCCCTAAGCACACTAATAAATAACTTCCTTGGCCAGGCCCCCCGTGACAATCCAACCCAACTAACACTTTCAAAGATTCTCAAACCTATATTGTAACAGTATCCAACCTCCTGTCGAATGAGTTACCGGCCTGTGTGCAATACTACAATGCAATTTTATACTCAAAAACTCACCAACGTATCTCCCTGAAGATCCTTTCAAGTGAAACAACGGTTTGACCGGGTTCGTTGCTTTATATGAAAACCGTTCAGTCAATAATATTCGTTATCAATGAATATGATGGGTGATTATATGTGGTTTTGATCATGAAATCAATGTCTTTGAGACCTAAAATAATAGCTATCTGAATATTTGAATAAATAAGAAAGTAAACTACCTTTTGGAAACACTCAAGAAAACTACTGGAATAAATTTTTTACAAATACTTTAATAAAAAAAAAAGAATAATTTTATGCTTTTATACAAAACTAAGTTTTATAGCCATCCACTGCTACATGTGAATTAGATGGTCCGTAGGTATCCACGTTACATGCGCACCGGAATGGATAGAACTTCGAGTACCAAATATCAATATATTTTATGCTTTTGAATATTAGTCTCTTGCAATTACAGATCAAACGACCATACATAATATTACATGCAGTAATGTACATTGTATGTGCATTCAATTGTATATATGCAAACAAACTGTTAATCAATAAAACAAAATACTGCTAACAGGTAAGATTTATACAGATCCTCGCCCATAAATATGTATATTATAAAATATATATTATATAATATTTATGTTCAAAAATGTGTATAAATAAAATAAAATGATATTAAACAAAATATGCGAGACTGATGATTTGATAGTAATCTTAAATCTTTTAGCTTGAATAAATTAATCCAATTTGAAATTTACAAAAAAACGTCGATTTGTCAGTGTGACCAAGTAATAAAGACCAGCTGATTATTTACTATAACTGTTTCTCTAATGCAAAAGAGTTGCCTATTAGTGATTAAATAATTCTTTTGTTGCAAACAAAAATTGTGAATACAACCGTTAACCATATGTTAATAAATAAATATTAAACTTACAAATGTTTTATATTTATCACCACAATAAATTAATTGCATTACATTAAGGAAATAAATTTCAAATAAATACAAGCTTATGTTAAAAAAAAATTAAATAAAACTTCAAATACAATGCACTTTGCAAATGCATATCTGCAGACGACGCTTTGATATACCAATGCATATAAAAAATACAATCTACTCACAATTGCTTTAAGAACACAAACTTAATTACCTTAATCTTTACAATAAACAAAACGGCAATATTTTACACATCGAAATTATATCACCACATTAAATTTAAAACAAATATTACATTTACTTTTGTAATATAACACAAAATAAAACACTTCTTGGTTACGAAAATACACAAACTAACACATAATAAAGATTGATCGAGACATACGAAGCATTTGTAGGTACCAACTATATACAACTTTGGTTAACAACAATGAAAGCGAAAAAGATCAAAATTATTCTTACTTTTACTATTTATATAAATTTTAGTAATATAGATTACGCCTCTTATCGAATCACAATCCTTAAAAACAGTAAGTAAAATGATGTATATATTTATTAATTAATTTAGTAAAACAAATATATACCAGACATCTAAAGGGAAGGCGGGATTGGTATTCCTTGTAATATCATACTACATCTCAAGAAATGACAATCTTTCATTCCAATCAGAATAAAGAACTAACGAAAATCGAAGATTATGAGCTTCCACACCTTCAACAAAAATGCATTTATTCAATAAAATACTTATTTATATATATATAAAACCATTTATATATATACAGTGATACGCAATATCCCTTCGCAATTCGCTTTAAAAATATTAATAATAATAATAATAATATTAATAAAGCTTTGTTAACAACGACCAATGACAATTCAGATTTTAAAAGTAAGTCTTAAAAGATGAGTTCTCATTGGTTATTGTTTCTCCTTACAATATAAACATATTTACAGCAGTTTGACCGGGCCTTGCAGCATACATTAGGTATATAGACAAAAGAAAATAAATAATATTGCAATAGCAATACATGACCTCTATTTTAAAACAAATAAATGAAAACAATTTATATACTTCATGTACCAGCCTGCATTTACATCTTGGCCCACCCATATGAAGCAAAAATTGTACACTTTGTTTCATTTTCTAACAATAAAACATTCGGTTTTAGTTTTTCACAGGCGCTCCTCCTTCGTAGGGGCTTCTGCAAGACGAACCCAATAATATCATCGGCATACGATCTCTTAGTAGTCAGCTATGACGTTATCTCTCCCACTAATATGGTTTAGGATAAACCTGAATCTTTGAAGGTATAAAGACCACCTCATTATCCTATTATTTTCATACCTCTTCTTGTTCATAGCCGTCAGCGGTCTATGATCTGACTGAAGGACAAATTCCTTTCCATAGAGGTATGGCTCGAACTTTCTGATGCCCATGACAATCGCTAACGCCTCCTTCTCCAAAGTTGAATACCTTTGTTGGGTTGCAGACAACTTCTTACTCCCGTATGCGATAGGATGGAGAGAATTCCTCCGTCTTCCTGTAGGAGGACATATCCCAGTGAAGTACCGGACGCATCCACTTGTAGCGTGAATGTCTTCTCCAACTCTGGCATCTTCAAGATTGGTTTCGAGCTTAAAGCTTCTTTCAACTTTTCGAACGCCTGCTGATGTATGGATTCCCACCTTACCCTGAATCTTTGAAGGTATAAAGACCACCTCGTTAGGTCAGTCAATGGCGCTGCAATTTTTGCATAGTTCTTTACAAAATCCTGGTAATACCCAGTGAGCCCTAAGAAAGACCTTACTTGCTTTTTATTCTTAGGTGGCTCTGTCTTCTTAATCTTGATTACATTGTCTTCATGTAATCCTTTAGTGCCATTGCCAATATAATGACCTAAGAACTCAACACTCGACGAGGCGAACTCGCACTTCGTCGGTCTGATGGTGAATCCCTCCTCCTGGAGTCTTTGTAGAACAGTCTTAAGAGTATTCGGGTGTTCGCGCCGGGTCAGAGAATATTTGAATCTATTTTCGACAAAATAGTCGGCCTCATTTCTTTCGTCCAATATTCCTATTATGACTTTAACTGCCGGCACTTTTACTTGTGTACACAATCATCAGTGTTCTCCTTACACCCTTTCCTCCAGACTTACATCCTCTACTTTCTTCGTCACCTTCTTTTCTCTCCACCTCTCTCCATAATACCATACACTTCTTTGTCTTTCTGTGTCTCTTCCGACACTTTTCGCCCTTCCTGCTAACTCCTATCATCTTCCTTGCAAACAATAGTTTCAGCATACGATAACTCTTTACATGAGTCTTCTTATCATCATCATACTTCTCACTTTTACAATCAGTTTTACATCTTTCCTCCTTTCCTGACATTCCTTCTTTAATCATCCTGAAGTATGTTTTCTCATTCTCTCCGCACATATCTTCCTTTATTATCCAAACATTTTCCAAGCTGTCGATGTCTTCTCTTAAGAACTCATTTTCAAACCTTAACATTGTGCCACTTGGGGCATCATTAGCGCGACTGTATCCACTTCTCTATGGCCGTCTCGGCGTCTCATCTTCCTTCCTTTTACCAGAGTATTCTGGCACAATGACTTTACCACTTTTTTTAAACAGTTCAATGAACTTTGCTCTCCCCTTGTTCTCATCTTTTAATCCTAAACGCAATAAATTCTCACTGTCCCAACAATACTGCTGAGAATGACTCTTTAACTTCTCCCTGCGTTTCGGCATACCATCACAAACTTCCTTTATACTACATTCTTTATCTTCCTCTCTTTGAGACATCGCATCTTTCATTTCATTAATAATTTCGCCGCACCCTCCTATAACTTTCTGTGCAGTTATGCTTCTGCGAGGTGCTTCTTCTTCTCCCACAGCTACTGTCTTTTCCTCGATGGAACTTTGTATGTGAGGGGCTACATCACTTCTCCGTAACTCACCACATTCATTAGTACGATCTGTCTCGTCAGACCAATGTGTACTCTCTACAATCGATGTCACCTGGACATCCGGTACTTCCGTACCTTCTTCAACGTTTTTTAGTGGTTTCGTAGGGACTTTAATTACTTCTTTTCCTGTAACCTCTTCACCCTTAGATGAACATTGGGACCCTATCATCACATTCAGTGATGGCTCCGCGGTTGGTTCGACATCTCTTTTATTGACGTCCAAGGATTGTGGCACTGACGGTTTCCCTCTGTAAAATTCTTCCACCTCCAAACTCGCCATTCCAAAACTATGATTTGTTTGAACAGATTCTTCCTGAGAATCTTCCTCAGCGTTCTCGGCGATGGGGAATAGCAAACTTCTATGGTTATGCTCGTCCTCTACATTACGAGGACCTCGACACACAGTCGACTCCCATGCGAGGTTAGGCTGACTCAGGGGTAATGCACCTTTGACATTCCCAATGACTAAATCATAGACGACTTCCGGCAGCACCGCTGCGGTTGTCCTACCCACGTAGTAAGGGGTATCCACATCTATACTTGCGAGAGGAGCTTCTATCACCGTACCGTCCAGCAATCTTATCTTCATGTTGTCTCCAACATAACACCTCTTAGGTACGAATTTTTCTCGCACAACTACTACATTACAACCAGTATCTCGGAGGGTTTTGACTTGATAGCCATTCACCGTCCCATAAGTTACAGGTAGGTGTGACAACTTGTCATTTTCCACCTTCTCTACTTCATTCAGGAGATTCGGCTCTTCACCTGAACCATTCAGGACTTGATTGCCGCTATCAGAGACTCCGGATGCTCCCGTGCTCTTTACTTCTTCCTTCTGTTTGCCTGAACTACTTTGTCCTCTACCACTACTGTTGAAATATGGAGGGGCTCTACAGTCTCTAGCGAGATGCCCTTCTCCTTTGACACTTGTTAGCACGTGATCACCCGTCCTGGCTCACTGCTTACTGCGACGGATGATTCTGTCTGTCGCCGCTTCCGCTACCGATCTTACTTTCATTGTTTGTTGCCCTTGATGTATGTTGGTCACTACTTTTATGATTACTATTCGTAGAGTAACCACTGCCTCTCGATCTAAAATTATTATTATTGTTATGATGGCTTTTATCCGCGTGATTGTGATTCCGTGCGTGACTGTTTGTTACGAACTTTAAATGATGAGCTTCCATATATCCTTCTGAACTAACTATAATCTCCTCCGGTATCTTCTTCTTTGTTTCCCTTAGGTAAGTAGCGAGTTCCTTCGGGACAGTATTTAAATACTTGTCAACTGAGAAAAACTCAATGAGATCATCTGGTGTCATCGTTACGTTCGCTGCGGTAATCCACTTCTTCAGAGCTTCAATTATCTTTTGTAAGTACACCCTAGGGTTATCATCCTCCGTAGGACTCATATTCTTGTACTTGGCGCCGTACCCACTTTCAGTGAGACCGTACCTCACTAACAAAGCTCTTTTTAGGCTTTCATAATTCTTCAGCTCTTCAACAGGCAAATTGTTGAACACATTAACCGCCCTACTTGTAAGAAAAGACCCTAAAACAAACGCTCGCTTTTCCTTAGGGATGTCATTTGCCTCCGCTTGTTTTTCGAACATTAACAAGTACTCCTCTATATCATTTCTTTTCTCATCAAAGAATGGAAGCTTCAACTTCGGGTATTTACTGGCGTAGGAAGTGCTGTGGCTGCTTTGAGTGCTTTGTGAAGCTACTGTTGCGTCATGTTGACGCTGTCTATCGTCAGCATCTAGCTTCATTTGCAACATTCTCTCCTCTGCTTCTCTTGCATCTTTTTCTGCCTCCAACTTAACTCTTTGAGCTTCAGCTTCGATCTTAGCTTTTTCTCTTTCATCCTCAAACTTAGCTTTCTCTCTTTCAGCTTCAAGCTTAGCTTTCTCCCTTTCAGCTTCAAGCGCTAACTTTTTCTCTTCTAGAGCAGCAGCAATCTTCTGCTGTTCAATCTCTGCTTCCTTAGCTAACTTCTGTTGCTCGAGCGCGGCTTCTTGAGCCATTCTATCTTTTAATGCAGCAGCGAGTTCCTTACCCGATAAACCCATTGATTTGCACATCTCCACAAATTCAGCATTAGAAGTAGCCATTGTTATAACCGTTGTACTCAAAACAAATTATAAAATATATCGTTCGTCAACAAAGTCACTTCTTAACGCACGAATCGCAATCACGTTTTCTACCAAAATTTCGAAATTTTGCTCCCACTGATACACGCAGGAAAACAAATTTCTTACCACAAAATTAACGATATATATATATATATATATATATATATATATATATATATATATATATATATATATATATATATATATATATATAATATATATATATATATATATATATATATATATATATAAGTTTAAACAATTCGTAGTAAAATTTGCCAAAATCTTGTGGGAAAATAGTATTTTCGACCCTAGACCCAAACAGAGTAGAAGTCGAGATTACGAAAATCACTATTTTCACTTCACGCAACTTTGTAAATTTTACTCCCTATCTAAACAATATTAATAAATAATATATATATAATTATATTAATATATATATATATTATATATATAATATAATATATATAATATATATATATATATATATATATATATATATATATATATATATATATTTTTATATATATATATATATATAAAATAAAAAAAAATATAAAATATATCATTTTAAAAGCTTAAAATGATAAAGTATTAAAATTATTCCAGTGTTTACTTGTTTCCAGGCAATGGGTATTGTTGCAATAGCAAAATACTATTTCACCAATACGCATAAAATCATATATGAGTAACTTCAATAAAATAAATAGTCCAATAGCACTATATTGGACAGTTGAAAAACTCAATATCAAACATATACCCAACTGTCGATATTGGTGAAAATACTTAAACAATAACTCTAGCACAGGTTTTAGCAAAAACAACTACAAATGAATAACTCTGTGCTCAAATATTCAGCAAAATAGCAAAGTGAACTCACAACAAGCAATTCAGTGATAACGAATATTGACTGGTGGGTTATAACATAAATTCCCGAGACAGGTATACCCAATTTAAATGTAATGGATTGGTTGAAAAGATATTAAATTATATGTCATAAACTTACTCTTCCAGCGTATAAACAAATCCTTGGCCAGGCCCCCGTGACAATACAACCAAACTATACCACTTTCAAAGATTCTCAAAACCTATAATTGTAACAGTTATCCAACCGTCCTGCGAATTGAGTTTTACCGGCCTGTGCAATACTTACAAAAAATGCAATTTTATACTCAAAAACTCACCAACGTATCTCCCTAAAGATCCTTCAAGTGAAAACAACTGTTTGACCGGGTTCATTGCTTTATGTGAAAACCGTTCAGTCAATATTATTCGTTATCAATGAATTTACCTGTTTTATGATCAATGTTTTGATCATGAAACCAATGTCTTTAAGACCTAAAATAATAGCTATATGAATATTTGGAATATCATAGAAAAGTAAACTACCCTTTGGAAAACACTCAAGAAATACTACTGGAAATAAATTAAAAAATACTTTAATAAAAAAAAAATGAAAATGCTACTGCTCTTATACAAAACTAATTTTATACATCCATTACATTGTAATTAGATGTCCGGTAGGTATCCACGTACATTGCGCCACCGAATGGATAGAACTTCAGTACCAAATATCAATTATATTTTATGCTTTGAATATATCTCTTGCAATACAGATCAACGACCATACATATATACATGCAGTATGTACATTTGTATGTGCATCAATGTATATATGCAAACAACTGTTAATCAATAACAAAATACTCTAACATTAAATTTATACAGATCCTCGCCCATAAATAGGTATATAAAATATATAAATATTTATGTTCAAAAATGTGTATAAATAAATAAAATATATTAACAAAAATATATAGACTGATTGATTTGATAGGTAATCTTAAATCTTTACTTGAAAATTAATCAAATTTGAAATTTACAAAAAACATCGATTTGTCAATGTGAACAAGAAATAAAAGACCAGCTGATTATTTACTACAGCTGTTTCTCTAATGCAAAAGAGTTGCCTATTAGTGATTAAATAAATCTTTTGTTGCAAACAAAAATTGTGAATACAGCAGATAACCATATGTTAAAAAATAAATATTAAACTTACAAATGTTTTATATTTATCACCACAATATATTAATTGCGAAACTTCAGAAAATAAATTTCAATAAATACAAGCTTACCTGCCAGTAACCTGAGCAAACAATTCAAATGCAATGCACTTTACAAATGCATATTTGCAGACGACGCTTTGAAATATCAATGCATATAAAAAATACAATCTACTCACAATTGCTTTAAGAACACAAACTTAATTACCTTTATCTTTACAATAAACAAAACGGCAATATTTTACACATCGAAATTATATCACCACATTAAATTTAAAACAAATATTACATTTACTTTTGTAATATAACACAAAATAAAACACTTCTTGGTTACGAAAATACACAATCTAACATATAATAAAATTTGATCGAGACATACGAGGCATTTGTAGGTACCAACTATATACAACTTTGGTTAACAACAATGAAAAGCGGAAAGATCAAAATTATTCTTATTTTTACTATTTATATGAATTTAAGTAATATAGATTACGCCTCTTAACGAATCACAATCCTTAAAAACAGCAAGTAAAATGATGTATATATTTATTAATTAATTTAGTAAAACAAATATATACCAGACATCTAAAGGGAAGGCGGGATTGGTATTCCTTGTAATATCATACTACTTCTCAAGAAATAACAATCTTTCATTCCAATCAGAATAAAGAAACTAACGAAAATCGAAGATTATGAGCTTCCACACCTTTAACAAAAATGCATTTATTCAATAAAATACTTATTTATATATATATATATATATAAAACCATTTATATATATACAGTGATACGCAATATCCCTTCGCAATTCGCTTTAAAAATATTAATAATAATAATAATAATATTAATACTAAATAATAATATTAATAAAGCTTTGTTAACAACGACCAATGACAATTCAGATTTTAAAAGTAAGTCTTAAAAGATGAGTTCTCATTGGTTGTTGTTTCTCCTTACAATATAAACATATTTACAGTATTTTGACCGGGCCTTGCAGCATACATTAGGTATATATACAAAAAAAATAAACGATATTGCGATGGCAATACATGAACCTCTATTTTAAAAACAAATAAATGAAAACAATTTATATACTTCATGTACCACTGCATTACACTCTATTTCCCCGCTGTTGTTCATACTGGCTCTCAATCCCCTAAGCACTCTAATAAATAACTTGGAAAATGGTTATAGAATTAATTCAATGAGAGAGAAAAAGGCAAAAAAAATAACACACCTTTTCTATATGGATGACATAAAATTATATGCTCCAAATAAAAAGGAATCGGAAAAACAGGTAGAGGTTAGTAATAGCGATATTCCACAGATATATGTATGGAATTTGGGTTAGATAAGTGTGCATTTGTAAGTCTCAAAAAAGGAAGAAGAACAGAAGCTGGTAACATAAGGATAAATGATACGGGAATTAGAACAAGGCAATACTTACAAATATCTAGGAATTGAAGAGTCTGATGAAATAGAGTCAAAAAGGATGAAAGAAAAAATAACAAAAGAATATATAAAAAGAATGAAAAGCATTTTAGAATCAGAATTAAAACCAAGAAATAAAATTATCGCCTTAAGAACTCTGGCAGTCCCCGTCCTCACATACAGCTTTGGTATAATAGATTGGTTCCAACATGAGATAAATGGGATAGACGTAAAAACAAGAAAAATGTTACATGCCCATAAGATAATCTACAAAAACCAATGCATGCCAAGGATTTATGTGCCTAGAAATGAAGGAGGAATGGGGGTTCCACAAATGGATAGAATATATAAAACAGAGATAATAGGTTTAAGTAAATATTTAGAGAGTAGAGAAAGTAAATTTATGAGATGGGTGTATGAGCACGAGATGATGAAACCCCCAACAACATCAAATACAAAAAAAGAAAAGGATTACCTGGAAGGAGTAGAGATTGAGGTAGAAGAATTCAGAAACATAGCAGAAGTAGAAAAGAAAGAAAATAAAAGACCTGAAAGACAAATACAAGCAGGCAAGAATAAATAATGATATCACCAAATGGAAGGAGCATGTATGTGGAAAATACTTCAGGATAGATGTACTGGACCAGATCTACATCGATAAGGAACATACAGTAGAACCTTTAACAGGGGGATACCTAAAAAAAGAAGACGAGAGAACACTAATAGCGGCACAAGATCAAATACTAAGAACAAACTGGTTCAGGAAGAATATAGAGAAGGAGGAAATCACGGAAAAATGCAGAATGTGCAAGGACAAAACAGAAACAGTAAACCATATTTTGACAGAATGCAAAACACTGCTACGAATGGGATTATACACAGATAGACATAACACAATTTGCAATATGATTCATATGAAATTATGCCAAAAATACAATTTTGAAACCGATACCGATAAATACTGGCAGCACAAACCAGCCACAATAATAGAAAATGAGGAAGCCATGATCCTATACGACCATACAATACCAACATCTATACCTACACCACATAACCGACCAGACATAATAGTAAGAGAGAAGAGAACACAGAAATGTTATATCATAGAGATTGGAATAAGCAGGGACAATAGAGTAACATTATATGAGAGAGAAAAGGAAGTAAAATATGTAAGACTAAAGTATGACATAAGAAGAATGTGGGGGGTGGAGGAGGTGGAGATTATACCAATTGTTGTTGGAACAACTGGAGTGGTGAAGAAGAGCATGCCCACATACGCAAAAAAGCTACCTAACATCGTAGTCAAAGATGTGGTCATGGAAGTGATAAAGAAAAGCCTAGCAATCTTAAGACTCGTGCTAGGAAGTACCTAGAAATTCTTCATACCTTAGGTCCAAGGTTTGGACCAGGATGAAGGATTAAAAACCTCTAAAATAGAGAAGAAAAAAAAAAAAGAATTTAAATGTTCTGAGTGTAACTATAAGTGTAATCTGAAAGTAAGCTTAAACAGACACATGCTTACTCATAAAAAAATCTTACCCCTCGGATTTTTCAAGACAAAGAATACATTGGCCTAAAAAGAGACCAGAACTTCGATTCATGGTCCACTGAGGTGCTGTGGTGGCATTTTCCTGAAGTGGAAGCTCCTCACCCTTTCTTGGGTTATCGTATGTTCCTCTTCTGCCTCTCTCCGAAATCCTTCTCTTCCGTCTCTCATTTGCTAGTCGCCCCGAGTAAATGGAAAGTTCGCAGTTCAAGTCACGTCAAACCCCCTTCGTTTACGCGGTTGGTCTGGTTTAAAACCAGCCCAATTCCGACGGGTCGGCGTCTTGGGCGAGGAATCCGAACAGCTCACGGTGACCGGAAATGAAAACTCGGTGGACGCGTGTGTGGAGTGGCGAGTTGCCACCTGGCTTTCGGGGGAATCTATGTGAGCTACCCGGAAAATCTAGGGGTGTCATTCTGCACGTATCAAACCCAGGTTCATGGGTGCTGTGGGATGAACCGAAAATCCTTTATCCTTAGGTTTAAGATTCACGGTGAAACCTCTAAAGGAGCAATTGGAAATTAATATATTATATTTTTGTTCGGGGGGTAGTTAAATACAGTGTAATGAAGAACTGAAAATATGTTTTGCGTTTAAAGGGCGTACCAACCGACGAGGACAATAATACAATTGGTTGAGAGTTCAGCACTTCGGTTCATGTGACACTTTAGGGGTGGTGCATTTTCGTTTTCCAGAAGCGGATGCTTTCACCCTTCCCTGGGTTATCGGATGCTCCTCTCGGATCTTGCTCTCCCTAATCTCTTCGTCTCTCATTTCTAGTCCCCGAGCAATAAATTACGATTACAGTTACGGTAACTGTGTAGTTATTTGCTGTTGGGCTGTTTAATATAAACAGACCAGTTCCGAGGACGTCTCTCGGCAAGGGATCTAACAGTTGGGGTGACGGGTAGTGCTGGCGGAATAGATTTGTGTGACGAGTGCGGGATGGAGAGTTGCCTGCCTTCTGGGGATCATAGTGAATCTTCTGATAATATTGGGTGTCAACGCGTTCGGGGCCATGGGTCGAGGGGTGGGGTATGAACAGAAAATCTAGGTTTAACTCGGATAGGGAGAACCCCCCAAGGATGACTTAAAAAAAAACAATTATTTAATGTTTCTGAATGTGACTGAGTTATTCCAGAAAAGACACTTAGACACTGTTACGCATCAAATTGATTGAATGGAGATGATTCAAGGTAAACCCTGGACCGGCGCCCTCATTGCTAGAAAGAGTGAGGAGGATACGGAGCTCTTTGGAGCACAGTAAGCGATTTTGCCAACGGATGGAGCTTAGAAGTTCTACAAAGTTATCAAGAAAGGCAAAGCACCTTCCACTAAAGTCGACTGTTATTGGATTGGCAATTTTGTTTGGGAGGACCACTCGTTCTGGTCACTCGCTCGTCCTCGCATATAATTGCTCTCAGCGACCAAACACGCGCTTACTTGGTGTTCGAGCGGGTTTATCCGGTTTAGGAGGTATTGAAAATACTGTTGGATAGACCAATCATGGTGGAAGTGTAATGAAACTCTAAAGGGAAAAAATTATTTAGATGTGAGTATGGCTATGAGTGTAATCGCCAGTGCTGTAACGGTATCCGGCCGGTATCTACTTTTATCGAAAAGCTCCGCTCCGGCCGGATCTTTCTATAAGAAATTAAACGTTTTTTCATTAAAAATCGTGAATTTGTTTTTAAAAATGTCATTTAGCAAGCCTTTTAGTATTTGCTTTATTGCATAACAATAATATATAATTCGGTATATACGACTGATCTTAAATTTGATGATATTTTTTTTAATTTTTATGGAAGTATTTTTATCAATTTATGAGATTTATATTTAGAATTTTGTCGATTCGAATTTATGGGTATTTATATGTTGTAACTTGCTTGCAGCTATTTTTGTAATATACGTGTATTTATTATTGAATTATTGTTCTTCATTCAATTAATCGTACTATTGTAAGTTACTATTCAAATATTAAGATGTACAGTTTCTTGAACATGCCTAAAATGTTGACTTAAAAAAGAAAAATGTCATAAAATTCAAATGCACAATTTACTTTTACATTTATCGACTTTTTATAAATTTTTGTGAGTAGATATATGATCGAATTAGGAAACGTTGATTCAGAGCATTTTTCTGCATATCTAAACTTTTGACATTTGGTCCCAATATGAATTCCTATTTTGATGACTTATCTATAAACTTAGCACCTTCAGCTATACTGGGATAAGTTTTAGGTTATGTTTGCTTGCTCTCGTTACATTTCCAACATAAGAGAGTGGGGGATTTTTCATTGGAGACGGATGAACTGTCTATATGGAAATTCTCATACTTTTTTTTTTTTTTTTTTTTTTTTTTTAATCAATTTTCAAATTCTTTTGTGATTTCGTTTTGATAGCTTTCTTTCTGATTATCAACAGTTAGACTATGAGATTCTTTTTCTTCTTACTGGTCTTCAATGAATTTAGGGTTGACCAGAACAGGCATTTTTCAGATATGTAGGAATTGATGTAGTAATAGTTCTGCTAATCGCTAAAAGTTTAATCTGATATTTTCTTTAAAACTCGATAATATTAAAAAGTGAGAGAATTTTGTAAATAAACTGAAAGAAATATTAAAGTAAAAAAACTAAAATTTATCTTATGTTCGAAACTGTTAATGAAAGTGTATCGTGTCTTTATGAATTGTAATCGTTCTTTATAATTTATTTGAGAAAACTTTTAAAAAATTAGATGAGATAATTAACCAATTACTTAAATTTAATTAGACATTATTTTTTTTTTTTTTTATAACTATAGATTTTACTAATAGTAAAATTTTAGTTTAAAATTATCAAATATACAAAATATTTTTATTTATTGCTTTTCTTTATAATAGTAACTCAATTTCAATTAAGTATTTGGAGAGGATATTAATAGACTATATACTACTCGTCAATCTAACGCACACTAGCTCATATGACGTTAAAGGTTACAGAAATGACCAGGACGCTGTGTACTTTATTATGCAAATAACGGAGAAACTATATATAGTAGTTTGCAATTTTCGAAATGAGTGATGGTGTGATTGGTCATGTATGTTTGTGTGTTTTCTCCATGTGGAACGTTGTCGCGGTAAAGGGTTGTGTGTGGATGGTATTACTCGAGTAACTGTTGCACCTCTGGCATAGATGACGGCATGTCACCGTGGTGGCATGCTCTCAATGAGGTTGCCGAATGTCTTCAAGAAATCTGATCCATTTCGACCCACCGCCTGCCCCAGCGGCTTGAGGGTTCCTGGCGGTGGTTGCAGCTGTCGCAGCCGCCGTTAACGTCCCACAATGATCAATTGGGTTTAGGTCGAAACTGTATGCTGGCCAGTCAATGTCCGTTGATTTGCACGTGTAGGTTTCCACCGGACATCTTTGCTTGTGTAGTGCTCTCATGCCCAAGACCGAATCAGCAACGATGAGGGGGGTATATGACACGACATAGGGTAGGTATTGCGATGTACGTGGGAGGCTGGTAACCGCATCTAGGGAGCGTGAACTTTGTCGACCGTTGAAAATGCCCCTAGACATGAAGAAAATGCAACTACTTCGCATATGACCACTGCACGTAGTGAAATGCTTTTATCGATTATACCCTCTTGTTCCGTTATATTTTTTGTTCGCTCTGTGTAGGCATTCTGTGTTAATTTTTACTTACCGGGATAGCGTCGATTTTTGGCGCCATTAGTGGTCCCTTTAACATCCTCTAAAAAGAATTAATTGCACGTACTTTTCAATGGTTCTCGATAGATGAACTGCCGATCGGATGTGTAAAGCGACTGATATCCGTAAACGCATTCGTCCAATCGCGCGGTCCAAGTAGGTATGTTCCCGGGCAAATGCTCTAGGTCGCGCCGTCGATGCTTCTGGTGTGTCGGTGTCCTATGGGCCGTGCTTCGTGGCCAACATTTATGTTCCGCAGCGCCGGGATTTATTATAACCACCGGCTCCGATGTACCTCTGCGCTGTTAGAAGGTTCCTTACGGCGCATACGTAGAAAAGGATTCAACGCAGTCTTTGTTCTGGCTGTCCCTGGCCCCGCCTTGCGTCAGGTTGGCAAAAGCATGGGATTTGGCTTTGGCATGGTTAATTTCTTTTGACCCTTATATGAGAAAATTATAAGGGTCAAATAGCAAAATATGGGCTTTTTGCCACCCTGCGGGTGTAATGGTATCGCTGCCGGATCCCGCGCACTGTTTGTTTGCGCCACACAAAACCGTCGACCTACGGTACCCGTAACTCTCGGCACGGAGGGTGGTATCTGCACTCACTCAAGTGTTTGTGGACGCGCAATCCTTTCCATGGTTCTATAGCGGTTAAATTCGCAAGTGAATGTACTACGTATTAAATTCCTGCCCAACTGCCAATCGTTAAGTGGGAGTACGGCTTTGTCATTCTTATTATGCGATGAGTCTTCACCCAACACTTTTACACGTGTTACTTGTGTCCGGTGGTTTATGTTTTTACAATAAATAACTTTCGTTCTGGTACTTTTTGAAACTTTGTATATGAGCAATTGGTGGTTTAATTTTGAGATATAATTATTCAAAAGTTTAAAATTAACGAAATGTGATGAAAAACATTAGTGTCAGCTTTTTCAGATCAAAGTCGATTCTTTTCGAGTTGTAGATGCTGCCAGCATGAAAGTGTTGGGATAAATATTATTAAATATTTAAATTGTTCCGAGTACGGTATTAACTGTAATTATTTTGGACCAAAATGCTGCAAAATCAACTTGATTAAAATGTATTTTAGATTAGTGGGCTGGGTGCACCCATAGCTTGTCAACAGAGTTCGTAAGACTAATTCATGACTTAATTCTAAGGTTTTTACAGAGAAACGAAGAATCTTTGAAAATTTATTTCACAGAAGAGTTTTCACAGTCAATGTGTGTAAAAAATGTTTGTAATTTATGATTGCGTGAAGTATAAAAGCGATTGATTAAATTATGACATTCCTTCCTTGGTGTCTTTAATTTTGTGGGATTTAATCTTATCTTTAATATTTTTTATTGAATTTTTAAGTTGTTGTTTTTCTGATCACTTAGTTTTTCTTTATATCAAATGTAACGGTTAAGTTACCACATCAAAAAACTAATGAAGCTATTGTAAATCATATTATATAAATATATGAATAAATAATAAAGCATTGTTAATTGATTTATTAAGATTTAAACTAATAAGGATCAATTGATAAAAACCAGTACTAGGGGAATTTTGTGTCCTTGACACATATGTATTTTCTTCTTCCTCTCCCCTCATATATCTAATTATCTATATCTTATTATCATATTATATTATCATATATCTCATTATCTATATCTTTCAATCCTCTTCTTCCACTATAGTTTCTATCTACTTCAACCCCCTTTTATTATTAGTATTATCTCAAGAGTTAGAGAACTATCTGCCGTCGTTCGTTGGATCTTTTGCGGCACCTCCCCTCTAAGACTTGGGGTGCGGACAAAAAGAGCATGCTCCATCTTTACATCATGCTGGTACTGGCCAAACTGGACTATGGTTGTGCCATTTATGAGCAAACTTTCCAGTCGTACCTCCGTCTTCTTGACCCAATTCAGAACGAGGACATGCGGATAGCGACTGGAGCATTTCGATCTTCACCGAAGGTGAGCCTGGAAGTGGAGGCGGGGATAATGCCCTTGTCTCTGCGGAGAGAACAGCTCATGGGCTCCTTGTTCTTCCGCATTTAGGTTCCTTTATCCTCTGGCTTGTCCTCTGTCATTGAACGCGTTCCCCACAATCCTTCTTTCTGGCCGTTTGCTGGGATTGTAAATTCCATCTTCCATTTCCGTGACCTATCTCTCCGAGGTGTCATGCAGTATTCTTGGCAATACTTCCTCTGGAAACATGGTTCTCCTCCACCCATTGTCTGCTTTGGGATCATTCGTTACAGAAAATTGAATCACACGGCAACGTTGAGGGATTCTTTGTTGTGCTCGTATGAGATTCACTCGGATCGGTCCTGTCTTATCTGACGGCCCAGACGGATGTGGAGTGGAGGCTTCGGTTGTTTTTTCCCGACTTAGCCGTCTCTCCCACCAGACTTTTCTCGTCAGTATTTTCTGCCAACTGTTGCGGTGGCTATGCATTATGTTTGACCGTCCATCAGTGGTAATTACACACTGATCTCCGATTTCCGAAGTCCTCAATCGTTGGTTTGACGTTCTTCGAGAAACCTTTAGTCTATACGATCAGAGACTCCTCTTGTTGGTTGGGTGCAAGGGGAAACTGATACATTCGTTGATGTCCTTTCCATGGGTGTTCCGGGGAACGAGCGAGCGAAGGGGAAGCTGAAACATGTTAGGACCAAGTACTGCCAATGACATTACTTCTCCATGACTTAGCGGATGGGACGCATCTGCGGTGATTTTTATGTGATTCGTGCGTTTCCTTCTTGGTGGCAGGTTGTTGATCGGAGGATAATGTGGGCTCCAGCTACGTACAGTACACTCATTAGCCATGCTTTTCTTGAGGGAAGTCGCTTTGAGGTGAACATAAATCTTCACCCATGGTTTTCTCATGTCGCAGGATGGAAGACCATCTTGCCCGTTTTGCTGCTCGAGTTGCCGCCTTTCAATTTTTCATGTGTTTGTGGGTTGCGATGCCCTTTCTGCCCTCCGACGCACGTTCTTCCCAGGTTTACATACTGTTCCTGTCCAGCATCGCCTTGCACGTATCCTCTCTGAAAACTCTCATTTCCGAATTGACAGCATTTTTGGCTTTCTGTGTGATTTAAATATCGTATATAAGATTTAATTCTCTCAGCCCGATTTTTATGTTGTTTTGCTAAGAACTTCCCCTGTTGTTGGTTTGCTGACACGGTATAGCCGCAAGACCTGCATGCTGTTGTGGTCCTTTACATCAACTAAAAAAAAAAATCAGGGTTAGATGACGCCCTTCCTTGTGAGAGTTGCCCCTGACGTCATCTGTGATGAAGGGGTGTGAACCGCAGCACTTCGTGATTCGGTACACACGAGTTATTTTTTCCTGACCC
This sequence comes from Trachelipus rathkii, assembly GCA_015478945.1. Classification (NCBI taxonomy): domain Eukaryota; kingdom Metazoa; phylum Arthropoda; class Malacostraca; order Isopoda; family Trachelipodidae; genus Trachelipus; species Trachelipus rathkii. The sequence goes on along the minus strand of JABUQX010126963.1, from coordinate 25,941 downwards.
CTCTGGAACGCCTATATTAAAGAAACCCTACCGCTTAGCGCGCTTCTCCGGGTGGAAACCCCATGGGCTCCACACCCATGAAGGGGGACCCACCTCTTTATTTTAATACAAGTATACCATAGAAAATTTTAATTTGCCTCGGGGTATTACTGATAAAAAGGTTTTGGACACTGCATTTATTAAACGACCTATTCTGCTGAATTGTACTTCGAGCATTAACGCCTTGATTTCCTCCACTTTACCTGGAAGGCCTCAACCTACCCACAGCGATCCGTCACCTGGCACGCCCTAGACATCCCAGGTACCCAAACGGTTGGGGCACCTGGTCGTTCTTATTTCTTTACTCAAAGTACAACTCCCCCCACCTCCGGGACTACCAGCAGGGAAACCATCCCCGATGCATTATTTGCTTCGATCCACCACCTCGAATGCTCTTACCGACCATAGAGCACCCTCTTTAAAGTTATGGGGTTCAAGCTTTTTCGAAGCTGAAAGCCTCCGTACCGTATGAGAAGGTACATCTTTTCAAGATGCTACGGATCAAAGTTATAACTTGTCATTTTAAGTCTCTCGGACTTCTTATTTCCATACTGTTGAAATTAAGAAGCACATCGAAATGCATATTATTTCTCTAACGAAAGAGACTTCTGTCTTCTATAAATCTCCATCAGAAACATTTTTGTTACATGTATCAATTCCCCACGTTGGACTTGTGATCCCCAAAATCGTCGCTTTACTGATGAGCCTTTTAACATCTCTTTTTCACCTTGCAAAGGTGAAATAGGTTTTACAGTACGTTGATCGTCCGTTTATTCCCCGACCAGACGTTGCTCTAACATGCCGTGATTTGGTCATCCCTGACTATCAGAGGACAGTAACATTTTGCGTGGTTTCGCGGAGAAGAATTCATTCCCTTTTGAAGGCACAAAATAAATGATACTCAACAGTGCTTCCCAATGCTGTCTTACCTGTGTGAACGAAGGATGTGTGAGTATATACTAAAAAAATTTGAAAGAGAGGACGACACCTCTCAAGACATATCTCTCACACTCATACAAAGTCAATCTTAGCTACCACTGCAGAAGCTCCCCTCCGCGTTTATCAACCACCGAACAATTTCGATTCCTGATCTCTAACCGAGTCCCAAGCGGATTTTAGTAAGTTATGGGCAACCTGCCCGGGGCATTGCTATATATTACCTCTTAGTTCAAATAACCACACGCTTCGTCAGATTGTGCAAGTGCCGATAAACAACCCTACCCGAGTACTGTTTTTCAACCACACCAATGAACGAAGGTTTGTTCATCACCACACGTTGGAGCATTTGTCAATAAACTTCTTCCTCTGTCCGTGGTTTCGCCAATATGTAGGGCTGGTCTATGTCCACAATCGTTCCACCTTATCCTCTTCCTTAAACGGATGTCCATAAACGAAACAAATTACACCAAAGCAAAGTATTGTAAATAAAGTATTAAATAATAGCAGCACACCTACCCCTGCTGTTAAAAAATGCAGCTCGGAAGAGCGCCATAGTTTTCCTGAGACAACTCAATATCATAGGTTGTACCCAAACCACGCTGTGTAATCACCTCTGGCACCTTGATATTATCAGCTCTTCTATCCTAATTTCTCTTTAATTTCTACCACTATACAGACTCCTAAATATCTTGCCATACCCGGAGTTTTGGATGGTTTCTTCTCATAGAGGCTTGATGACTACCAGGTTTGTGGAGCGGAGTCGGAGTCGGGTCTGGAGCAGGAGATTTTGAGGGAGTGGGAGTCGGAGTTCGTAATTTTCAAAGGTGGTGAGTCGTATTGTATTTTTCAGAGTCGGGTGTCGTACTTTCAAGATGTAGGTTGGGGTCAGAAATTTAATGACAAGTTGTGATTTAACCTTTGAGTTGACTTCAATCCTTCAAACAAGGTTCCATGACTATCGATTCCACAGCACAAATGCAATTGCAAACTTCAAGATTTTAACCTGCACCTTATGGTTCAATTTGGATTATATTCTAATTAATATTCTCTATGACTATTTCTATTTTAGATTCTGAAGAAAAAAATGACTCCATGGTCGAGCCCCCCTCCCCCCCGGAGAACTCTCACTTGAGCAATGAAATTCCTCCTCTTTGAGCTGCTGTATGTTCTACCTATACGCGGTACCCCGCTTAACTGAACCTATCCCCAATAACCCCCCGCCTCTCTGCCCTCTGCCTGCACCCGCTCTCTTCCCCCTCGTCTCATTACCCCGCCGATTCGCCACGCCCCTCCCTCCACGCGAACCTGCCCTCTCTGCCCACTCCTCTGTCACCGCTCGCTCACACACTCCTCCCCCGCCTCCTCTCTCTCCGCTCTCTCTCTCGCTCGAACCCCCTCGCCGCTACTCCTCTCCTCACGCATCCCTCTCAGCCCCGCCCGCCCTCGACCTGCGCTCGCGCTCACGCTCCTTCTCTGCCCTCTACCCCCCTGCCCCCTTCCCCCTCCCTCAACCCTCAAACTCTCTCCTTCTCGCCTCGAAACCTCCCCTCCCTTCCCTCTCCTCTCCCCCTCCTCTCCTCTCGCCTCTCTCTCTCGCTCTCACTCCGCCTCTCTCTCCTCTCTCTCTCCCTCTCCTCTCCTCTCCTCCTCGCCTCGCCCCTTCCGCTCTATAATCCTCCTCTGCCTCTCTCTCTCTCCCCTCTCTCTGCTCTCTCCTCTCTCTCCCCCTCCCTCCCTCTCTCTCCAACTCGCCTGCCTCTGCAGCTCTCCCTCTCCTCTCTCTCTCTCTCTCTCTCTCTCCTCCGCGAAAATCCTCTCTCGCTCGTCTCTCTCTCCTGTGCCTCGCCCCCTCTCGCCCTCTCCTCGTGGCCTTTTATTTAAGCTTCCCTAGTCCCCTCTCTCTCTCTCTCTCCTCTCTCCGCACCCCTCTCTCTCTCACGCTCCCTCTCTCTCTCTCTCGCAAAATTCGCAGCCCTCTCTCTCTCTCTCGCCGCCTCTCTCTCGCTCTCTCTCTCCTTCTCTCTCTCTCTCGGCTCTCGCTCGACTCTCAGACGGCTCTCGCGCCTCGCTCGCTCGCTCTTCCCGCCCTAAATATGTCCAGCGACGTACCATTTTTTCCCTCTGACCTTTTCGACCTCCCTACACCCCCCACCCTCGCCCTCACAGCGCTTCGCTCTCTCTCGCTCTTCTCTATCGTCTCGCTCCCTCGCCCCCTCCTTACTACCCCCCCCCCCCACCCCCCCCTCGCTCCTCCGCGCTCTCTCTTCTCATCGTCGCCCCTCTCTCTCCCTCTGCCCCGTACCACTGGAGCTTTTTACCTCTTCTCGAATTTAAATAGAACTGAGCTATCCGCGGCTGCTCCCGTCTTTCATTAGCCTATAATCCAACTTGATAAGGTGCAGGTTAAAAATTTGAAGTTGCCATTGCATTTCCTTGCTGCTGAGCACACGTCGCCGTCCCAAGTAGGACACTTGTTTGACGATGCGATGACTCACTCCAGGTTACAATTCGACAACTTTTTGTCAGTTTTGCTTGAATTTTTGACCCAACCTCTCTCTTGAATACCGACTCCCACTTTTGACAATACAACCGATCACGCCACCTTTTGAAAATTACCGACTCCGATCCGACTCCACTCGGCTCCGGATCCACTCCGACTCCGACTCCCAACCTGTAGTCTCTCAAGTTATTGAGACATGAAATCCTTCATCGGCTATGGCATGAGATATTTTAGGCGTCTGGATATGTGGATAGGAAATTTCGAGAAGAGTATACGGGAGGCTTTGAAGAGCTGGATTAAGTTCTGCAGTGCCAGAGGGTGATGTCGAAGCTTGTGGTTATTTGGGGTACAACGTATTTGATGTTGATGTTTTTGTTCAGGAGACTATATGGCAAGGTCTCTTTCCGAGCTGGATTACAACGAGGATCTGTGTTCTGCGTTAGGAATTCGGATGCTTTATATGTTAGCGAAAAATCCTTTGTTTGGTGTTTAATCTTTTGTTCTGTTTAGATATACTCCAGTTTAGGTGTAAGTCAGGGTGGGAACGATTGAAGGGGCAGAACCCAGCCTCTTACATGGTTTGGCGCTCACGGGAAGGGTAGGAAGCAGAGTTTCTTGACAGGAAGTGCTCTTCAAGTGTGTTGGATGAACCAACTTCGTTTCATTGGTGGTATGGTTGAAATGTACTCGGTTGGGTTTTACGCTTGGGCGGAATTGTTCGAGCTGTGTTTGGTTTATTTAATAGTATGGTAATATATATGCATGCAGAAGAGGAGGTTGATTAAACTAGGTCTCGTGGATCGGAGTTCTATGGAATGAAATTGTGTGGTGGTTGATACCGAGGTTGATGAATTTAAATAGATTGACTATTGTATTGATTTTAGGATATTTGCTTTTGAGATGGTGTATGTCGTCTCTTCTATGTGCAGATTTTTTTATACTACTCCAATCCTTCTGTTCTAAAGGGTAGCATGATTTGGGATGAGGCACTGTGGGTAATCCGTTTATGTTAGTGTGGTGCGCTTTAAGGAATGTGAATTCTTCCCGCAACACGAATTTACGGTGGTCCTCTTATATTTTCAGGGCATGCCAATCCTGGCATTTGAGAGTTGGGTCGGTGAATAAGACGAACGGAGCCTGTATTGTAACTCTTTTCCCTTTGGAAGTGAGATGTTAAAGGCTATCAGTAAACGAAGATTTGGGGTATCAGCAGAGTTCCAACGTGGGGGAAATCTGTATACATTTGTAACAGGAAAATGTTTTCTGATGGAGATTTATTAGAATGACAGGAATGTCTTCGCTTTTCTGTTAGAGAAAATAAATAGTGCATTTGGATGTGCTTCTTATTTCAACAGGAGTGGAAATAAGAGGGAAATGTCCGAGAGACGTTAAAAATGACAAGTTATAACTTTGATCCGGTAGCATCTTGAAAGAGATGGTACCCGTTTCTCATTAACGTGACGGAGGGTTTTCAGCTTTCGAAAGCTTTTTGAAGCGCATAGCTAAGAAGGGTGGCTCTATGGTCGGTAAGAGCATTCGAGGTGGTGGATCGAAGCAAATAATGCATCGGGGATGGTTTCCCTGCTGGTAGTCCCGGAGGTGGGGGGAGTTGTACTTTGAGTAAAGAAATAAGAACGACCAGGTGCCCCAACCGTTTGGGTACCTGGGATGTCTAGGGCGTGCCAGGTGACGGATCGCTGTGGGTAGGTTGAGGCCTTCCAGGTAAAGTGGAGGAAATCAAGGCGTTAATGCTCGAAGTACAATTCAGCAGAATAGGTCGTTTAATAAATGCAGTGTCCAAAACCTTTTTATCAGTAATACCCCGAGGCAAATTAAAATTTTCTATGGTATACTTGTATTAAAATAAAGAGGTGGGTCCCCCTTCATGGGTGTGGAGCCCATGGGGTTTCCACCCGGAGAAGCGCGCTAAGCGGTAGGGTTTCTTTAATATAGGCGTCAGGGGTCAGGAAAAATACTCGTGGTGTACCGAAGCACGAGTGCTGCGTTCACACTTCATGCACGATGAAAGGGAACTTCAAAGGAAGGCGTCATTTAACTGATTTTTTTTTTTAGTTGATGTAAGGCCACAGACAGATGGAGTCTTGGGTTCCGTGTCAAGAACAAACGGGAATCTTAGCAAATAAAAATGCGGCTGAGAGCATTAATATATAACGTATTTAAATCACACAGAATGCCACAAAATGGCTGTCAATTTCGGAATGGAGCTGTTTCAGAGTACGTGCAGCGATGCTGGACAGGAAGATGTCAAACTGGGAAGACGTGCGTCCGGAGGGCAGGAAAGGGATCGCAACCCCAAACATGAAATGAATGGCCGGCACCGAGCGCAAACGGGCAGTTATGGGTCTTCTCTGCGATAAACATGGGTGATATTGTATGTTTATTTACGGCAAACGAGCTAGGATCACTCCAAAAGGCCGCTCTCCTGCAAGGAAGCATGGTAATGAAGTGTGATTGACGTTTAGTAGTTTGACCACGATTATGTACGTCACAAGTCTGACCAGCAAGAGGGAACCGCGCGAATTATATTAGTAAATCAGGCCAGCAGGATGGGGCGTCCAGTCGCAAAGTCAGGAGAATGTATTTAGCATTTTGCAGTAGCGTTGTTCGTACTGTTTAGGCTTCCCCTGTCGGCTCGCTCGTTCCCCGGACACACACATGGAAAGGACCTCACAGAATGTAAACAGTTGTCGCCTGCACACGCACCAACAGAGGGAGTTCTGGTGTGAGAGATAAAAGGGTGTTCTCGAGACCGTTTTTCAGCAACGCTTGAAGGGAGCTTTGGAATCGAGGATAGTGTGTATTACCACTTGATGGGAAGGGTCAAACTATGAACTGACCTAGCCACCGAACAGTTGGCAGAATTATGACGAGAAGTTGGGAGTGGGAGAGACGGTGAAGCGGGGGAAAACAACCGAAGCTCCCATCCAATCCGTACGTTGAGCCGTCGTAGACACGACGAAGTCCGAAGTATCTCAAGTACGAGACAGAAAGATCCTCAACGTTGCGCGGGTGTGATTAGTTTTTGTTAACGATGTATCCCAAGCAGACAATGGGTGGAGGACCATGTTCCAGAGGAAGTGTATTTGCAAGAAATACTGCATGAACCTCGGAGTAGAGCAGGTACGGAAAGGAAGATGTTTAATTACAATCGCAACGGCCAGAAAGAAGGATGTGGGGAACGCGTTTCAATGCGAGACAAGCCAAGATTAAGGAACCTAAGATGCGAAGACAAGGAGCCCATGAGCTGATCTCTCCGCAGGGATAGGGGCATCCCCTCCTCCACTTTCAGGCTCACCTTCGGTGAAGATCGAAATGCTCCAGTGCTATCCGCATGTCCTCGTTCTGAATTGGGTCAGAAGCGGAAGTAGACTGGAGTTTGTCATTAAATGGACACATACATAGCCAGTTTGCCAGTACAGATGATGTAGAAGATGAGATGCTCTTTTTGTCAGACCCAAGTTTAGAGGGGATGTGCCGCAAAGATCCACGAACGAGCAGAGTTCTCTACTTTGAGAAATACTTTAATAATAAAAGGGTTGTTGAAGTAGATAGAATTAGTGGACAGAGGCGATTGAAAATATAGGATGAGATATTATAATATAATATGGTAATAAGATATATAGATAATTAGATATATGAGGGGGAGGAGAAAGAAAAGTTACTATGTGTCAAGCGCACATTACCTACTGGGCTGGGGTCAGAGATGCACAAATTCCTAGTAATGGTTCTTTTAGCTATGTTTGTCCTTTATTTGTAAAATCTTATGGAAGATAAATGTTATTCTTTTATTATAGTTGATTATTATATATAATTTACATAGTCTTCAGTTTAGTTTTTGAATGTTGGTAATTACATTACTTTTGATTAAATAATATACTTAAGTTTCAGAAAAAACTTGTATTCTTGAGACAATCATTATATTGAAAGAATAAAGAATAATCCAATCTCAAAATTAAACGATCGAAAGGAAAGGGAATTCATAATGTTTAATCAATCGCTTTTATAATTCAGCAATCATAAAGCAAACAAACATTTTATACACCATTGACTTTGAAGTAATCTTCTGTGAATGAATGGTGTTCAAGTTTTCTTTGTTTCTGTAATAAACCGTAGATTAAGTCATGAAATGTCTTACGAACTTGTTGACAAGCTATGGGTGGCACAATGCCCAGTCAACCTAGGAGCGTAATTTTTAATCATGGTTGAGTTTCGTGTTAATTATGTTTTTTAAATCCCTTTTATAATTACAGTAACCCAGTACTCGGGAACTTTAATATTTATATTTATCAGGTGAACACCTCGTCATCTGGCAATCTACATTCGAAAAGAATCACTTGATCGAAAGTGACATAATGTTTTTTGACCATTTCGTTAATTTTAACTTTGAAATATAATAGTACAAAATTAAGCACCATTTGGCTATAATGACGATTAAAGGTTAGAAGGACCAGAACGACTGTGTAACTTATTTGTAATACATAAACTGGACAGTTACACGTTTAATATGTTTGGGGTGTTATAGCACGCTATGTTCTTAGATCAGGTGATGCTAAGATGTAATTTTCTTTGTGTAAGTGTTCAATTGTGGAGGTTGGTTTTGGTACGAGTACTTCAGGTGCGAATTTAGACGTATAACCATGACAGGAGTGCGCGTCGACTAACTTGATTAAAACACGAGGATTACACCATCCGTGGCCGAGGTATGATGCGGTACCTGAACTCGGCGCGGTTTGATGTGGCGACAACAGAACAGTGCGCGTGGTCGTGCAGCGATACCTTACACAGGCGGGTTGGCTAAAAGCCATGGATTTTTGGCTATTTGACCTTATCCTTTCTTCTTAGGGTCAAATAGAAAATAACCATAGCCAAACAAATCATGCTTTTTGCACCATGACGCACGGGGCGGGCCAGGGAAGGCCGAACCAGTGGCGTTGAATTCCGTTTACCGTAATGCGGCCGTTAAGACTTCTAATAACAGCGGAGGGTCATGGGAGCGTCGTTGAGTATTAAATTAAGCTATGCCGCCGTCTTTCGGAATATTTTGTGGCCCGAGCGGCATGGACCCGACAACCAGAGGCATCACGGGACAGCGCTAGATTTGCGACTAGATTGGGACCGTCGGCGATTGCGAATGTGCGTGTTTACGGATGAGTCAGGGTCGTCTTAACCTCCGATCGCAGTCAGTCTTTTATCGACGACTAGATGGTACGTGCAATGTAATTTTTGAGGATGATGTACAGGGGACACGTAATGCGCGCAAAAGGCGGGCTTACCGTGCAGATAAAATTAACACAGGGGAGTCTACACAGGAGCGAGAAAAAAAATAACGGACAGAGGAGTTTATAATCGGATAAAGATGTTACAGCTACATGCAGTGTCATATGCGAGTAGGTATTGACATTTTTTGATGGTTAGGGGGGGCATTTTTTAACGGTTCGTATCAAGTTGCATCGCCCTAGATGGCGGATTCCTGCTCCCGGTACATCGCAGATCCTTGACCCTATGTCGTGTCATATAACCCCTGCATCGGTTGCTGTTCGTGCTTGGACTGATGACGACGCAGCTGTACACAAGGCAAGATGTGTTCCAATGCTACGACGCGGCAATCAGACAGTGGACGGCAGCATACATTCCAGCGCTAAACCACAATTGATCATTTGTGGGCGTGAAATGCCGGATTGCGACAAGCTTGAAACAAGCCAGGAACACCTCCGCCGTGGGGCAGGGATGGGTCGCAATGGGCACAGATTCCTTATGAAGGACATTCGGCCTCAATTGAAAGTCATGCCACGACAGTTGACCAAGTCGTATCTATGCAGAGGTGGCATTACATGTTATTGAGTAACCCATCCACACAACCCTTTACCGCCACAACGTTCCACAATTGGCAGGAAACATCAAATAAATACAGGACAATGTCACAGGCCCCAGGGGATTCTTTGGAGCCTCAGCCCAATCTTACTACAATATATAATGTGTTCCGATGCTTATTTATTTTGCGATAATAAAGTTACACGCGTTTGGTCTTTTTCAGTAACTGGTTACGTCAATGAGCTAAGTGGTGCGTTATTTGACGAGAGCATATTAGTCTATTAATATCTTCTCAAAATAACTTAATAAAGAAATAAAGTCTATCTTAAAAAATGGTAAATTAAAATATTATATAATTTGATTTTAAACCTAAAATTTTTACTTTATACATATAGTTTATAAAAAAAAAAAATAATACTGTTAAGTTTAAAACTTTTATTGTTTATTTTCATCTAATTTTTATAAAATTTCTTGTAGATATAAATGACGAATACAATTTGGTCAATAAATGTATTACGAGTTCGAAAATTTCTTTAACAGTTCCCGAAAACATATGAATCTTTAGCTTTTTTTTTTATCTTTATATTTCGTTTATTGAAATTGAAAATTTTCTCTATTTTTTTTATTCATCCGAGGTTTTTTAAATGAAAATATCAGAGTATATCATTTAATATTGTGAGGAACCTTATATCCCCATCTCCTACATAACTCATTATTTTAGCCTCTGGGCGAGGACATGTCAATTTGAAACGTCAGCATAAAGACATTTTCGGGTCAACTGTTGAGTAGTTAGAAATGCTTTAAGTAAAAGATGTAACTTGTTCAATTTATGAAAATTTGATTGAGTAAAAAAATTTATGGAGAAAAAAAAGTTATGAGAATTTCATGTTATAGAATTATCGTAATTTAACATGCGATAGATCCTGCCTCTTATTGTTGGAAATGTTAGAGAGTAAGGAGCGAATGAACCTAACTTTTTCCAGTTTTAAATGCTGAAGGCTGAGGTGTTTATCGGAGAGTCTCAATAGGAATTCCATATTGGGACCAAATAGTCAAAAGTTTCGTATACGAATCTTGAATAACGTTTTTTAATTCAATCATTTATAATCTATCACAAAATTTAAAAGTTAATGAAGTATAAAAGTAATTTCTGAAATTTAATTATGACATTTTTTTTTAAAGTCTACAGTTTTACACTAATTTCAGTTTTTGTTACATCTTTAATATCTTTATAGTAACTTACAAATATAAATTACATTTTAAGTTAAAGAAATTATATGTTAAATAATTATTTACTACTTTACAAGATTACTGCAAGCAAGTTTACAAATATAAATACGCATAAATATAAAATTTATACAAATGTTAAAAATTAAAAATCTACTCATTGTAAAGTTGATTGCATAATTAAATAAAATATCATCATTTTTATAATCTGCAACTGTGGTTATACACGATTAATTATTGTTGTATGAAATAAAGCTAATATTTAAAGGCTTGTAAATGCTATTTTTATAGACAAAATTTCATGTTTAATGAAAAAAGTTATTTTATATAGAAGATCCTGACGAAGTCGGAGCTTTTTGAAAAATGGTAGGATATCCGGCCGAAGCCAGATACTGCTACATCAGGATATCAAAGCTTACATCTAAATAATTTTTCCCTTTTAAGGTGTTATTAGAAGATCTCCATGGCTTGGGTCTATGCCATAAGAGGATTCAGGTGATTCTCTAACACCGGATTAACCCCTCGGACAAGTAAGGCGTGTTGGTGCTGAGGAGATTTATTGATGCAGGGACGCGAGATTGATCCAGGAGATTTGTGGGTCAAGATTGCATCCAAGGAAGTCTATTAGTGGAAGTTTGACTTGCCTTTCGGATATCTGTTGTAGGATTTAGGCTCCTTTTGTTTGGAAAATCGACTTACCTGGTGCTCAAAGCAATCCGTATCACCTCCTCACTCTTTCGGAGCCAATAGAGTGGGTGTCAGGTTTATACCTTGGAATCATTTCCATTTCAATATTTTGTGCGGTAAGCATGGTGTCTAAGTGTCCTTTTTGATCACTGGCTCACATTCAGACATTTATATGTTTTTTTTAGTTTTCTCTTGGGGGGTATTTTCTCATCCGAGTCATAACCTTAGATTTATCTGTTTACCCGCACCCTAGACCCTTGGGCCCGAAGTGACGTTGAATGGACACATATTATCAGGGAGTTAATGGGATTCCCAGAAGGCAGTGACAAACTCATCCATCCACGCACGCGTCACCAGAATTTCATTCCGTTCATCACTACCCGGTCACCCAAGGGTTCAATTCCTTCGCCCGGACGCCGTCGTGGGAAGCTGGTCTTGTTTTATTAAACTAGCCAAGCATGAAGCTAAACAGATTTAAGTATGGTAATCGAAATTAGTTGGCTCGGGGACTAGAGAATGAGAGACGGAAGAGAGATTCAAGCTTTCACTTTGCCGCGGAAGAGGAGCATCCGATAACCCAGGAAGGGTGAGAAGCATCCGTCTGAAAACGGAAAATGCCACCACACCGCCTAAGTGCACCATGAACGGCAGTTGCTGATATTCTTCTTCAGCCATTGTATTATTTGTCTCGTAGGCTGTGGTAAGCCCACTTAATACGCAAATTATGTGTTTTTAAGTTTCTTTCTGAATTAACACTTTCAAATTAAAATTTTGAATTATTAATTATATATATTTTATTAATTTGGTTCTAGATTTCATCCGGGTGAATCTTAAACATAAGATTAAAGGATTTTCGGTTAATATCCACAGCACCCATGAAACCTGGGTTGTACGTGCAGATGAACTAGTTTCGTAGTCATGCTGATCCCACAAAGCGGGGCAATCGCCATCCACATACACGCGTCACCACAGAGGTTTTCATCCGTTCCGTTGAGCTTGTTCGGATTTCCTCGGCCGAAGACGTCTGCCGTCGAATTGGCTGGTTTTAAATCCAGACCGCAAGCCGCGGTAAGAATGGAGTTTGAGTAACTGAACTCGAACTTCCTTACTCGGGGAATAGCAATGAGAGAGAGAGGATTCGGAGGAGGCAGAAGAGGAAATACGAATAACCAGTAGGAAAGTGGTGAGGAGATTCCACTTCAGAAATATGCGAAAAACCATAAACCCAGCACCTCAGTGGACCATGAATCGAAGTTCTGGTCTCTTTAGAGAAGAATGTATTCTTTGTTATGAAATGGACATGGTAAGATTTATTTATAGTAAGCATGTGGCTGTTTAGTTATTTCAGATTACAGCTTTATAGTTCACTCAGAAATTTAATTCTTTTTTTGTTTTTCATCTCTTGTTAGAGTAGTATAATCGCATCCTGATCCAACCTTGACCTGAATGTAATGAAGAATTTCTAGTAATCTAGACGAGTCTAAGATTTGCGAGGCTTTTTTATCATTCGTAATGCCACATCTATTGCAGTTAGGTAGCTTTTTTGAGTATGGGCATCGCTCTTCTTCACACTCCAGTTGTTTCACAACAAATTGGTAACATTCACCTCCTCACCCCCTTTTTTATATTTAGTTTACAGTATTTACTCTTCTTTTCGTATAATATGCTACTTATTCCTGTTATTCCATCTATTTAATGATATAAATTCTGTGGTTCTCTTCTCTCTTTAATTATTGTTGGTGATTAGTTACGTAGGTATAGTGTTGGTTTGTATGTCGTATCGGATCTGGTCCTCATTTTCTATTTATTGGGCTGGTTCTGTGTGCCTATTTTCTGGTAACGGTTTCAAATTGTATTTTTGCCATAATGTTTCTATGATCATTTGCAATTGTTGTCTTGTCTATCTGTGTATAATCCATCGATATCCGTGTTTTGCATCTTGCTCCAAATTGGTTTAACTGTTTCATGGGTTTGGCCTTTGCAAGTCTGCATTTTTCCAGTGATTGTCTCCTTCTCGATATTCTTCCTGAACAGTTGTTTCTAGTATTTGATCTTGTGCCTGTATTAGTGATCTTCGGTCTTCTTTTTTAGTCCCCTGTAAGGTTAGTATGTTTCCTTATCGATGAATTCTGGCCAGTACATCTACCGAGTTTCAATAAGTCTGCCTTCGATATTGTGGAATTTATTTATTCTTGCACGCTATTGTATTGTCTTTCAGGTCTTTTATTTTACTGTTGGTAATAGACATTTTTTCTGAATTCTTCTACTCCAATTTACTTTTCCAGGATTCCTTTCTTTTTTTGTATTGGTGTTGTGGGTTTCTCATCTCGTCTACATCACCATCTTGCATTATACTTTCTTATACTCTACTAAATGATTTACTAACCTATTAATCTTGTTTTATTTTCAATTTGTGAATCAATTCCTCCTTTCATTTCTAGACATAAGAATTCCTTAGGGCATTGTCTTTGTATGTATACAATTGGATAAAATTTTTCTTGTTTTTACTCAATATATTTTTCTCTGTTGAACATTTTACAAAGCTGTATGTGAGGACGGGGACTGCCAGAGTTTTTAAGGCGATAATTTATTTGTTTTAATTTGATGTTATGCTATTTTTTATTTTTTCTTCTATCTTTTGACTTTTTTCTCTCATTTCGGTTTTAATATTGGTAAGTTTGCTGTTAATTCCTCCGATCATTTATTCTTATTTACCGGCTTCTGGTTCTTCTTCTTTTTTTAGATATTTACAAATGACAGCTTATCCTTAACTCTTCGATACAATTATCGTGTGGGGAATATCGCTTTACAACCTCTAACAAAAAGGCATTCGCAAATGCCTTTTTGGCATTTCATGATCCCACCCCGAAGAGCGAAAAACCCACCTACCTTTTCTTAACCTTGCCTTGACCTTTATTTGAACTTCACTTTTTTTGGCGCCTTGCCTTTTTTGGGCCCAAATTTACCTGACCTTGACCTTTTTTGTGACCTTTCACCTTTTTGGCCTTGACCTTCTTTGACCGTTACCTTTTTTCTACCAACCCTTTGGTCTTCCATGGTGCAATTTTGGCCCCCAAATTTTTTTTGAACCCTAATTTTTTGGCAACCTAATTTTTTTGCCACCCTGAAGTTTTTTGGGCAACCCTATCTTTAGACCTTGAAGAAGGGGTTGCGTCCAAAGGTGCAGTTAAGCAACCGTTGTACTACCACCGAAGTTGGTTTCGGGCTTGGGTCAATTTTTGCCACCACGGTTTCAATTTTATGAATCTTCCTTTAGGGGGCTAGCCCTTTTTTGAAGTTACCTTATTTTTCGAATCCGCCGCATCCGAGGTGGACCGCGCGTTTCATCCCACACTGAACCTTGGTTAATCCGCGCGCCTTGTGTCCCACCCCTCCTTGTGTCCCGTCCCGCCCCTGTCCGCCACGCCATCTACAACACACACACCACACACAACACACACACCCCCCGTGGTTATGACTCATGATTTTTCACCGTCCCTTTTCATCTTTTAATTAACCTTCATTACCCACTCAAGCCTTAACGATCTTCACGCTCCGTTCTATCGGTCAGTATTCCAATAGAATCGACCGCTTACTGCCATGAATCTCATGAACTTTTAACCACAGTCCAATCGCTTGTTTGAGAAGAAGTATATATTTTAATTTCCAGGTATAGATACGCAAACAAAACAGTAATAATATATAATAATAATAATTAATTATAATAATAAATAAATAATAATATAAAATTAATATAATATATATATATATTATATATTATAAATAATATATCTCATAATTTTTATTATTTATTACAATTTTATATAAAATTATATATATTACTTAATTTATATATATATGAGACGACAGCAGAGGAGATGAACGCAAGAAGAGGAAGCGCAGTTTCGTTTTGCGCCATTTTCGGCGCATTACTCTTGGACTATATTGACGGATACCGGGAAAGAATTTATTGTGATTTTAATTATTTTTTATTTATGTATGAGATTATTTATTCTATTTAGTTTTTAATATTAACTCTATTGTAATTATTTTTTATTTTTTTCTTGTGAAGTAAACTTTACTCAGTGTATTTCGAGTTTAATCCGTCCAACGTAACCGAATATTTGTAATTCGAAGCCTAATAGCAAGTGAGATGTCGCATGTATCAGTTTTGTTCGATCTTAATCGAAAAATTATTCATTTTTTTCTAAATATTTTTTAATTTTTTTTCTGTCGCTTAGATTTAATTAATTTTACGTATATTAATACTAACCGCCATTTTCTAAATATATTTTTAAGACTATTTTTGTTCTGTCGAAGACTACCAGTTTGATTTTTACTATCAGATGCTTCGCCAAGGCATCTACAGCTAGTCATACGCCCTATTACTAAGATGATAATATAACTATTTTGATATCAAATAATACGCTCTATATATATATACTACTACGTAATATATATATATATATAATGTGACTATGTATATTTTGAAGAAGAATATGTTTTCTGTTACTATCATTATTATAAAGTATTTATTTCATGTGTATATATTTTCAACAAGAAGTTTATTTACTCACAACATCACAAGATTTATACTTTACACTTCACACTACAATACAATTACTTACACGACACACACCACACACACACAACTAAGCACACACAGCACACACCACACAACACACAGATTACTTACACACGAATTACTTTACGACTCACACAAGATTTACGGTTCACCATCAGATTTATTACCTCAAGATTCTAATAACAACACAGTGAAGTTACTCACACTCAAGCAACAGATTTTACTTACACTCACACACAGGTTTACTTACACACATACACTTTTTACACCTACACAGATTTACTTACACACAGATTCTACTTACTAACACCGATTTATTACACACACACCGAGATTACTTAACACACTAGATTTATTACACCACCACAGATTTATTACACACAAGATTTAGCTTAACTCAACAGATTACTTACACACACAGAATTATATTTACCACTCCACCGCAGAATTTACTTTACACAACCACACACAGATTTACTGACATACACACACAGATTTACTACACACACAGATTTACTACACACACACACGACACACAACACACCTCTAGGCTACTTATACACCCACCCCCACCCCGATAACAACACTATGACACTTATACACATATGTCACTTATACAACTACACATATGACATAAAATTACATCACTACTCTCACTTATTATATCACGATACAGCTCATGGAGCTTATCACACATTCCTAGACACTTATACATACACACATGACACTTATAAGCAATTTACCACTTAACATAACACTATTGACACTATATACACCACACACACGCACACACATTACCACACACCACACCCTAAGGCTACTTGATACACACACTACCCCTCTTAGCGCTACTGTTTACACAGCACGGTAAATCCCCTCAGGATAATCTTAACGACTATTTGTCACTATCTATCATAACACATACAACTATGAACTTATTACATAATCAATGCTACTATTGGTCACTTATATCACCTTATCACATATGACACTAGTATCTATACACACATTCACTATAGACACTTACACTCACCCACTATGACACTATATAAGCACTTACACATACATAACACTATGACACTAAATGCGCTATGACATACACACGTATGACACTTAATAACACTACACTTTTATCATATACACTTAGTGAACTATATTAGCACTTACACTCGCTCATAGACACGTCACTTGCCATGACACTTACACTACATAGATACAAGAACAATGTATGGACAAAATAGAATTACCACTTTACGTCAGCCCACCTCGAAGTAGTTTTTGAGCCTCATACTTTGATGCCTCATCCTTTGATGCACTCAGACGCTATAGATGGCGTATCGCATTCGCAGACATGCTCGTCAACTTTTGAAGTTGCCTCCTCTATCACAATGTAGTTTATATGAACTCAGCATTGAAAGTGACACCTTACTCTTGAGGCATTGTGATACTAAATTGTGTTATGAGCCGTTCGATCTTAGGACATAGATATCTTATATTTTGAAATATTTCTCTTTGATACATTTTCATGAACCGTATCTAGACTTTTTTCAACCCAGGTTCATCGCAAAGAGCGGAGCTATCTATTTGAACTGTAATTATCGGTAGTCTTAAGTAAAAGAATAGACGTACCTTATACAGGGCGCCGCATGGCCTTCCGCGGAAGGCTTGACACCCGCACCGCAGGGGCGACCGCCGGTCCCCGCCGCGCGTTGACGCCGCAAGCGCAAAATCTTCCGCTTCCTATCTGACGCCGCCGCGTTGCGGCCCACTAGGGGATATATCCTGCGGCGACTGAAAATATATGAAATCATAGCATATTTCATTTTTTATACTTAAATACTCTCTTTTATCATTTCTTTCACAATACTATGAGTCATTCATATTATATTTGCATATTATTGATATTTTAGCATTAAAAAATTTATCGGGCGACTAGAACCATGAATGACGAAAGCTCACTACATGACATCTTTTATTTTCCGCGAACCTAAAACTGTAACTATTTGAAATTTTTAATATTTTTAGCATTATAACTTTAATTATAAATGTTTTAATGTATGTAAGAAGAAAAGCCAAATAAAGATAATATATATATAATCATTTTTCTTTTAATTTCAATATATGACATTTTATTAAAAACATATACTTTACATACCTTTAGGCAGTAAATCAGTATCAATAGAGGTGTTATTACTTAACACCTAGGGGATTAGTTGCTTTTGTTTATGTTTACTGTTTAAACATGCTTTATGCTTCTAACTCACTGCTTTATGCTTTTAACTCTCTCTTACTGCTTTTAACTCAATAATTATCAACATTATCCTTAGCGTAAATCAGTAAAAGTCTAATTAGATGTGACTACAAGGGGGGATTGGTTGCTTAGTTTTTATAGCTTTACTTGCCTTACCTCTCGTTTTATCTTAACTCATTGTTTAACTGCTTTAACTCATATGTATTTAACTGTACTTTAACTCATCAGTTTTTACTAGATTAAATTCAATAGTATTTTCACTCGTATATTTAATAAAATTATGTTTTCTTTTATATTTTTCTTTTGTTTTAATACTTTTTCTTTTATCTTTTATAGTTTTTATTATTGTTTTAATACTGTTATATTTTTATTCATTTATTAATTTATTTTTTTTTTCTTCCTATTTATTTTTATTTTTACTTTATAGGAATATGTATATTATTTTATTTTTATTATCTATCATATACTTATGTATTTAACTATGCCCTATTTTATCAGTTTACACCACACACAAGACACACACACACACACACACACACAGCAGCACACACCCACACACACACACACACTTACACTTGATATTTTGATTCCTTATGACAATATCAAAGAATTCACTATGAACTTACATTTTACCCATAAGACGCTTTACATTATACTCTAATACACACGTCAAGACCCACTTACCACTGATTGACCACACCACATAACACCGCCATTCACTTACACAGATAACGATATAATTTATTGAACTTTTATATGTTTTAATTAAATACGTACATTTGTATATTACTTATTCAATTATAACTAAATCCAATATCAAATGAAAAAATCTATTGTTTAAAAGGATCATGTTATACAAAGAAATTCATCATAAAATGAGCAATGTCTTTTGTTATATAAATTTTATACTTATGTTTTAAAATAATTTTATTAAATTTTATGAATTTTTTTTAAAAAAAATTATTTTATGTACTCTTAAAGCAAGTAACGTAATCACTACAGGTCAGCCCTAGCACCTTACACCAAGCTATGCCATTTGTTCTATTTGACTTACTGCTTGATACAAGTCATCTTTAGCATGTATAAAAGTGAAAAAATAACAAATGAACAACTAATAAGTTTTCTCTGCTAACATAACAGTATTTTATTAAAATCCTTTAAAGATTGTTATTTAAAATAAATTATTCACGTCTTGATATTCTTTGCTCTATGTAAACTGACAAATTCAAAGTTTTTTTATAAGTGCAATCAGGTTTTCTATTATTATTATCTGTATGTACGTGTATTCAACAGAGAAACACACGCACTCGTTACCTGATGCGAAACTGACCTCTTCCTGTAAAATGTGTTGAAATAAATACTTTAGCCCTATAATTTAGGAGAAGCCTTTTTGTACCCCAGAGGCGAATTTAGGCTCTATTCCAGTCAAAGTATATTTCAACTGGAAACCTTTTCTGTAGAAAATGGTGGTGCAAAACTATTAGGCCGAAATTTACGCGCCTAAATTTAGGAACTTTTATAATCCAGGCGGATTTAAAGCCTATTCCAGATCAAAAGGTAAATCCGTATAGACAGATCCGAGATCAACTTTTAAAGTATATTTCAACTGAAACTGCGAACGGTAGTCCTTTAGCAGGGTAGAGGAATAGCTTCCTTTCTTTGTGAATGGTCGAGTAATCTTATCTTTAATATGACAGGCGATGTGATTGGTCGGAGAATTATTTATCACTTGTTTAGTTAGGCAGAGGTGGGCATCTTTACTCAAAAATGTTCGTATCGAGTACTTCGATATCGGAAAAGTAGTTGCGTTTATCGTAGTATTCCGTTCTTTAAAGGAAAGTAACGAAATGCCGTTACTCCGTTACTTTTTTAGCTTTTCAGTATGACATTAATTACGGTATCTGTAGGCATTTATTGAGTTGTTAATTATTCTTCAACATTATCATTGAATTATAAAAGAACATACCCTATGTTAAGGACCCTAGCTCACTCAAGACTTATCCCTTTGCATCCCAACCACGATATTATCAGCCACCTTCTTAGCATTCACAACTTTCCTACTAACACTCGCATCATCGGTTCTCTTTTCATCAACATGTAGTATACTAGAATATCTTAAACCAGAGGACAACTTTTTTCAGATGCTCACATCCTAGCATACTTCACACGGAGGAGTGTCTCATCAAAACCTTATCTTATCTCGTTTAACCCTTCTAACATCTCTTTTACAAACAACCCTGCCAAATCTCTCTTACCAATCCTCTCATCTCAGATTTGCAACACAAAACCACAATCATCCGAATTTAATAGGATAGGGCATCTCCACTCTCTGTCCATTCTCCATCATTCTACCGATAATTTGAGTTTGGAGAGTCGGGTAAGGGGTCGCATTTTTGAAGAAAGTATGCTGGATCGGCAGTCGGAGTCGAGAAAATATTATGAAACGACTCCAACAACCTGTTTAACACCATCCCCTGCCATCCACCTCATAATTCTTTTCATTACCTATCATATAAATTGAATAGCAGAAGAATAGCACATCCTGCCTCCCTTTCTTTAATATACTAACATCACTTTCAACATCAATAATTCTTAACAGCGCATATTACTATCTCTATATACTATTTGATTCCGTTCAGAGCCTACCACCAAACCATATATCAATAACACTGCCATAGAGCTTCCCTATTAACCTATCATACGCCTGTTTGCAAATACAAAGAACCTACAATTTATTCTGCTCCTCCCTCATTTTCTCAAGTAAATTTTTTTCAAAGTAAGATTTTGGATCCACAATCCTCTACACTCTAAAGCACCTGTCTGATTCAAATAAAGATTCATTCAGTTCACTTATTTTCTTTCGACCAGAAATAAAGTATATAAATCTTCCCTACTACACTTATAAATAATTTTCCCACTATATTTTCATACGTTACCCTTATCATTTTACCTGTATATAATCGTACTATTACTGCCTCTCAATCCTCGGAATTATGCTCCCATCAACATTTTGATACAAACTTCCACATCCATCAATCAGCCATCTGCCTCCGCTCTGGATCCTATTCACGGTTAATTTCATCTATCCGCAGATTTATCATCTTAACTTCTTCGCTCTACAATTACCTCCTATATACTATGACCTCATGGCCCAATACTATTCTTGCACCATTCAAACCCACAACATCTATTAGAACTCTTCAAATGCAATCGTCAAACAAAGTAATTTCAGAAGTTTCCACAACACTCCTCGACCCAGAAGTTTTTTGTTTCCTAGTTTCAACCTTATTGGCAGTACGAAGCCAATCGCATTCATATTTATGCAAATCCCTTATTTGGTATCCCATGCATGGTAGCTCGACCTTCTATTATAAGAAAAAATCAGTATATATTCCTTGCTAAAATATAGATAATTGTAGGCAATAAACTTTCACGGAAAGCCTCGTTTTCCAATATACAAGGGATGGAATATATTGGACATATCTGAATAATCATTGCCGTCCGTGCCACATCCCAACCTTTATACTAAGTACAAATACGTAGGAAAAGTTTCCTGCACTGCATAAAAGTTCCCGTATCTCGCTTATGTACACATATACTAGTGGTTACGCGTCAAGTTCTGGGTTACAGTGTGCTCATATGTTCAAAATGAATTAAAATTAGTGAATCTGCAATATGCATTTTTGCTTACTCTGTTACGAACGGTAATTCCATATTTGCAAGCTTTTTGCAACATCATTTTACCAATAATATGTTATACACTCCTCTTCAATGTTTTGCCGTCTCATACAAGTGTTAGAGAACAGAAGTTTTAAAAAAACACTTACTAATGAAACGGGTGACCTCGCACGTATCAACTCGATGTCGAAGAGCAGTTCTTCAAAAATTAGAGACAGTACTACCAGAGTACCAGAAAGATTGCTCGCAAATACGATGTAGTCTTCGACGTTTCAGCGGTATTGAAAAATTTCAACTTTGTACCTGTAATAACA
The DNA here is from genome assembly GCA_015478945.1 of Trachelipus rathkii. Taxonomy (NCBI): domain Eukaryota; kingdom Metazoa; phylum Arthropoda; class Malacostraca; order Isopoda; family Trachelipodidae; genus Trachelipus; species Trachelipus rathkii. The sequence continues at coordinate 3,889 of JABUQX010126963.1, read as the reverse complement.
ATCCCGAGTGCAGGCTACCTGTACAACAGAATTTTCCTGCAAGAATTGGCGTTATGTGGGTCGAAGCGATGCAACACGAATTGCAGAGCATCCTCACCATTAAGCAGAAATGTTGTGTCACGATCGGAGCAGCAAAATTTCCAGAACGCATATCGAACTTCACCAAAAAATCACCAGCATGGGCTGATGAGAACCCACATTTGGCAAATAGGTATGAAAGCCGCCAACTGAACACAGGTTTTCATGAACGTATTTGGGTTGAAGTTGTATGGGGACCATTTGATAGTCCAATTCTTTTTAAAAGCCAATTTACGGAGGACGTTTATCGCATTTCGAGCTTCGAACAAGCCTGCATACACTACTGCGAAGACGTCCCATTACAATTAAGATCTAAAATGTATTTCATGCCCCATCGTTTTATAAGGTCAATTTTCAGTTTAGTTGCTCAGTAAACTATTTGCAACCTATACTCACGCCGTGAATGGCGAGAGGTCAAGAACGCTTGGCCTCCGTTCCGACTAAATGCAATTGGATTTTTCTGTGTGGGTCAACTGGATACATTTGGTTTAACAGCACACAGTTGAAGTTCCCGAAGAATTAGGGATGAATTGCATTATGTGCACAATTCGGCAACACACTTGTACATTTGACGTTTCGCCATTGCAATGCGCGCGAATAGAGCCTGTATTGCCTGGGAGGTGCTCATTTTCACATTTATATAACCTTAGTGCAACCGATTGCTTTTCTATTTCTGCTGTTATTTCTTCTTTTTAGTAATGTATGTATTCTTAATTAAAAATGAATGAATGTTATTACTTTCCAAATTAGTCACTTGTTTATTGTACACTTAATGATTTAAATGGTTCACACCAGCCGTATCTTGGCACGACGCGGTCTCTCTGTCTGAACTGCTTTAATTGACACTACATTATTCTATATATTTAGGATATCATACTGATTTCTTTTCGCTCCATATTAATGATCACCTGTATATATATTTTATATATAAATTTAATTATATATATATATATATATATAATATATTATATATATACTACAATATTATATAAATATTATATAATAATTATATATATATATATATTATATTATTAATATAAATTATATTATATATATAATTATAAAAAGTTTTTTGCTTGTCGGGGGTGGTCATTGGTCATGGCTATTAACATTCAAACGAAAAGTCGAACAATGTAAGGACTAAAAGTAACGGAGAAAACAAATAACGGGAATATATCCGAGCGTTAACATGAAAGAAAAAAGTAACGAGTCACCGTTACTGAAAAGACTAGTCCGTTAGTAACGGGAAATAATCGGGTCTGCACTATGGTTTTAGTATGTAAAACCCCTTCAGGGAGGGCAGAGTGGAACCGCGGCGACACCACATAGCCAGAGCGAGGGTTCGTTAGGCCTCCCCCTGAGCGGGTTATTTAATACTAAAACCAAAAAAAGTGATAAAATAGATTCTCGACCAATCACATGCGCTGTCATATAGAGAAATAAGATACTCCGACACAAGAAAGAAAGCATTCCTGCATTTACGCACATGCTTAAAGGTCCTACCGTTCAGCATGTTTCAATTAGAAATATACTTATATAAGTGATTCTCGATTCCGTTAATACTGGAATTTACCTTTGATTGTTATAGCTTAAATCCGTGGATATAAAGGTTTATCCTAATTTGACTAATTTAGGGCCTAACGTATTATATGCCACATTTTACAGAGGAAGGTCAGTTTGAAATATTTTTGACCTGGTATAGGCCTAATCGCCCTGGGTACCAAAAAGCTTATCCATAAATTTAGGGCTAAAGTAGTTATTTAACACAGTATTACAGAGAGAGGTCAGTTTGTACTCTGTAACGAAGTGCGTGTTGTGTTTTAGTGATTGGATGTCAATGTACTATAATAATAAGAACCCTGAATTATTAAAAAACTTTTGAAATATTTTAAGTTAAATATACAAATTAAAATAAATTTAAATGAAGCCTGATATATTTTAAATAAAAACGTAAATAGTCATTACAAGTTTTATAATTTAGCAGAGAATAACTTATTATGCTACTGAATATATTGAATTACAGGCTAAAGATGATGAAAGACTCAAGTCAGATAGAACAACTGCTATGCTTGTTTGTAGAGGGGTGCTAGGGGTGCTAGGGGCTGACTTTATTATTGCTTTCAAGGTGTAAAAATAATGTTTTTTAATCAAATTCACAAAATAGCGAGGTACAAATGCAGATTATTTTAAAACTTATGACGAGATATTTTATTCCCCAAAGGAACAATAACTTTATTTTACGAGTATGGTGTTTTCAAAGATTAATGCTTGATTATTTATAGAAGTTTTAAGAAACCTTGTGAAATATTTTAGTTATAATTGAATGGTAATAAATGCTACTACAGAAAATGTTTCAATAATTATCTTATAATGGTGAAGTGATGTGCGTCGGTTGTGAGTGTGTAAAATTGTAAGTGATCTGGATGTGTATAAGTTTAAATGTAGCTCTATGGTAAAGTAAGTGTCATTAGTCAATGTTTATAAGTTGTCTAGTGAATGTGTAAAGTGTAGTGTGTGTTGTGGTGTGTGTGTGTGTTGTGGGTGGTTGTGATAAATGATATCAAATAGGCATGAAGTAAATGACTCTAAGTATAATAATAATAAAATAATAATATACTAAAATAAGTAAAGTAAATAATAAACATAAATAAAAAGAATAAGATAAAATAAAAGATACAAATAAAAAGTATGAAAACAAGATAAAAATAGAAAAGAATAAAAAAAAAGTATTTAAACGTGAAGATAGTAAAAGAAAAAGAATGTAATTAAATATAGAGTTGAACTAAGAAATAATATTGTTATGTGTATTAAAGTTTAGAGATTTAAGCAGTCCAAAAATCCTTTGACTGTTGAAGCATAAAACTGAGTTAAAGCAGAAAACAAGACGTCTCACGTTAAAGCAGTAAACAAAAGCATATAATCCCCCTTGGTGTTAAGGTCCATTCTATTGAATTTACTGATTTATGCTTAAAGGTATGTAATGTTAATAATTATATGAGTTAAAGCAGTATTAGCGGAGAGTTAAAGCAGTAAAGCATGGGTGTTGCGAAGAAATTATAAAACATTGAAGTTAAACAAGCCAGTAACAGTAAAACAAAAAAGGAGCATATACTACATCCCTTGTAGGTAATAAACTCTAGTTGATTTACTGATTTGTTACTGCGTTAATAGGTTATGTTAAAGGTATATGTTTTTAATAAAGTTTCGTACAGTATGGTGTAAAAATACAATGATTTATAAAATATCAGGCACGTTGGCTTTTTCTTTAATAAACAATCTTTTTTTTTTAAACAAAAACTTGTAATCAATTACCCGTCATTACGGTCCCTAGAGATGTCCATGCATACAAGTTTTCGGTCGCGGACTAATATTCTTTTTTTTTTCATTTTTTTTCTTATTGCTTTGTTCTTTTGTATTTTTTTTTTTTTTTTTATTTATATATTTATATATGAATAGTGAACCATACCATTATTATCATAATATATAGTATGATTTATCATTATATATTATATATATTATATATATATATATATATATAACATAAGTATAAATATTATAAATATACCTATAATGACCTATATATAACTAATATTATAACATAGAGTATATATAGTATATTATATATTATTAATTACTCAATTACTTTTAAAGCTTGCAATAATTACATATAAATATTGATATCTAATTATAAAAGCTTTCATTATTTAGCCCCGAATACTTATTTTTAGTACATATGTATATTTACTAAAGTATATTCATACTAACCAATAACTGCTATAAGACTCTAATACTTATAATTTATATATATTAT
>JABUQX010126962.1:0-24757 GCA_015478945.1 Trachelipus rathkii | reverse complement strand
GAGTGACATGCATCCAGTTTCAGAGTTCAATGTTCAATGTATTAATTATAAAAATTTACTAACTAAGAGAAAAATTACCATACACAATTGCTAAAAATAAAAAAGCATATCCACATTGATATGCTATATTCCAATTTGTATATATTTCATTCATTAATATTATTGATCCTTATTATTTTAGTAGTCTAGGTAACTTTTCAGTAGGTCCTCAAGACTGTCTTAATGACATCATGTAGTATGTATACATAAATTTTTAGGAGTGCTGAATCTAAGAGGTAATCATGTTTAAAAAAAATAACTTAGTATCAACTAATACAGATTTTAGGACTTATTATTTCTTTATGATACTATTTTAATTTGTAGAGCATCCATAAATAGATTAAAGATTGTTGTCCCTATCAGGTAAAAAGTTAAAAATTGTTATTACATTATATAAATTCTGGGAATCCATTATTCTAATATACTATAGTATATCTAAATAAAATGTAGTTATTGTAAATAGAGAAGCTCTTGTTAGAATCTCTTCTATAATAGGTCAGTGCGTCGTACGTAATATGTCTATATTATTAATATTTAAAGGACTTGTGCCCCCATAGATAAAAAGTTAAACAGAGGAGTCACAGTGTGGTATATAATTTAAAAATTTCTATATTAATTTTCATATCAGACAGTGATTGTTGATCATACCATATTATAATATAGGTTTAGATATATATAATCTAATTATCAGTATATGTCATACATATAGCAGAATGCCGACGGATTCAGTTTTAGACAAATAAATAATTTATTATAGGATTGTACATTATTGGGTCTTTACCTAAAGAATCAAGTATTTCACAATAACGATAGATTATGCAATTTTACTCAGGTTATTCAGCATCAAAATTAATATGATTCTCTCCAAGATGAAATGGTTATGGTAAGTAAATCACAAAAAGGTCTCACTACAGAAGTAATTAATAACCAAAGATTATTATTATAGCTATTCTGAATAAGAAAAGAGTGCATTTCTTCAAAAATAATAAATGATTATTATTTATACTTGATTGGTTTGAATTAACTTAGGCACCGTATCGTACATTTCTGTGTATTAAATTTATATAAAATAAGTACTGTTTGACCCAGTATACTATACAAGTATACAAGTATAGTATAATATATAGTTACAACGTTGATGCGTTAATATTCCAATTTTATTCCAATGATATAATTAATTTCATTACAAAATATATATTTTATATGGACCTACAATATTATTAGTATATGATTTATATATTAGGACTTTATTATCAGTTATAGCACGATAGATTCTTATAATAATATAATCAATCATAGGTCAATAGAGAATCAAAATTTAGGATAATTGCAGCAATTTATTCATATAATCAAAATTCCTCTGCCATCTTAATTTCTACACTTTCACAGAATAATTGAATATCCAATGTACGTTTATATAACAAGTATTATTATAGCACAATAGAATGTGTTATACTATTTTCACTGAATTAATGTACCAACACCTGCAAATTACTCCTAGAATAAAAACACTCCTCAAAATTGCCAATCAAACATTAATTCTGATCGAAGAGTCGTAACGTTCAAAAGGAATATTGATTGACGCTCACACAATATGGCCTAACCTTATCATAAGGTTTAACCTGAGGTTTTTGAACCGTAACTTTCTTTACATGTGATCTCATCTCTATTTTGAATAGAAGAACTCTAAACCATTTATTACCAACCCAAAAAATGCCCAGATAATTAACCAAATGATTTTAGTCGAAAAAGTTACCTCCATCATGATATTATGCTATTGTAAGATCCCCTTGTGCTTGGAGTGCAAAAATGGTCACCTGTTCCTCGTTTACATTCTATTAGATAGAGATATATATATTTATAAGATATTGATATGATCACTACTCTCATAGAACTCAAAAAAATAAGTTCCAAAGAGTTCACATAACTTGTATGCGTAATATAATTTTTCCTTGAAGCCCATTCCAATTCCATTTTTGTCGAGTTATTTTCATATCACATGAAAAAATGATAAGTATCGTATTGATCCGCATCTATATATTAGGGGTTGATCCTAAAATCTTGTCCTCCTCTGAGTTATTGAGATCCATCATGTTCTTTTTACCTGTAATATATATTCAAATTGAGGTAGTGTAATATAGTATTCATAAAAATTTATTTTATAGTGATTGATCGTTACTATGGTCTTATATCCCACCATATATATATACAGGCGATCAATTTCCAAAAATAAGGTACATATGCCCCATCCCATTTCTTTCATGTGCCTGGATTAGTCATGCTAAAATAAATTTTTATATCTAGGTTTTAATTACGATTTAAACATTAAAATTAAAATGCGCCGGAGTTGTGATCAGAGGAACTCAAAGGTAAAATAGTTTAATAAAGGTTATTAGTTACTTTAGAATTTCTGTACCTAAATTTGATGATCATACTTATAAAAATAAGGTATATATATATTAAATTTAATGTGGATCTTTTTTAAATAGCTCACAGTCGTATCAATAAATCTTAATATTTAATAATATAATAAAAATTTTAAAGTACATATATTTATTAACCCCCAAGGTAAATATAAAGTTACAAATGAAAGGTCTATAGGTTATTATGATTCATAGTTAAAATTACAATTTTCATATTATTTTCATTTTCCAAAATTTATCCATTTATATGGTGATTAATGATACTTTTCTAGTATGAGTTCACTATGTCCTGTATATCGTGCAGGTTTGAACATAAAATATTTAAGGTATCAAGTTCATTGAGACAAACATCAAAAATAATAAACTGATATTATATAAATATATATGTAACAGACATGTTATATTTAACTTCTGTTATTATACTTTTATCTGTACATTATCTGTGGTCAAATTAAGATTTTGTTAGCACTACTCTCAGGTAAAAAGTTTATAAAAGGTTTTTTAACTTTAAATATCTTTGTTACTACACCAAATCGTAATCATACTAAAATATATATAGTTAATATATACTATATTAAATGTTGGATCTAACTTCTAAAGAGGCGTAAGCTCTGCTGTAAAGTCACTCCTTAAAATTAAATATGTAAAGACTTTATTGCCCACCAGTAAGTAAAAATGTATTACAAGTAAGTCAAAAATACCTGAGTTGATGACTTATCTAAATTTTCATATTTTCATTTCAATATTATTTTTTTAGATAAATATTTTAGAGTTGTTTAATAAGTTTACAGATGAAGGTCACTGTCTTACATTCATGTAGTTTGACATAAATTATTGGACGTACTATGGGGTTACTAAAAAAATAAACGTAGTAAATATTTAAAAATAAAACCACCCCCAGATCATGTGTTATTACGCTTTATACTGAATAATGATATCTCATATCTTATATACATTATTACTTAGTGGACCCAATAATTAAAATGATTGTTAGCTCATCCTTTTTCCCAAAAAAGCTTATAAAAGGTTTTTTATACATTAAATTTATACAGTGAGATATAAGGTAATCTAATTTGAGTCATTAACTAAAAATAAATATATATATAGCGTCGGGGTGGTGAAGTTACTTGATACTCCAACCTTTGATAAGGGTATTAGGAACTTTTGCTCTCCTTTTCACTTACCACGTAGAGAGCGCATCTGTTCTGTAGCAATTTTCTTTTTGTTCCTCTTATTATCCTTAGAAGAACAATATAAGGCTGATACTCCAGGTGGCATAAGAAGCATTCAACAAAGTAGATCAAACAAATCGTTTTAGATGCATTTTAATAATAATAGTTTTATTATATAGCCTAATATATTACAATCATGATTTTCCATCTTCCCATTGAGAGGTGATTTTAATCCGACCACCCACTATTATTAGGGTGGGTGAATCCAGTTCAAGTCCTGTGAGTTTAGTACCTGTTTCTATAAAACACCTATTTATAATACTTAGTAGTAGTTTTGATAAACTATTATTTTTTATTTTTGTGTATTAATGAGACCCTTAATAAAGAGTATAATAAGAATACTTAACAAAAAAAAAAAATCCAACGAAGGGCTATGGAGATGAGTAGAAACAGGACATCTTATGAGAATATCCTACAATTTCTGTAATGACTCTGTTAAACAATATACATCTGTGTGGCTCTACATTACCCAAAGATCCACATCCCTACCCAGAGACATTAAGTTAAATAAGGTTTACTTAAATTTCAGGATTAATAATACAAATTTGATATTCATAATTAATAAAATATGGTTAATAGATATATACTTGAAATGAGTTTTTAATTGAAAATAGAGTCAACCTGATTCTATATACATTTCTATAATTTAAATATTATAATAAAAGACTTCCCTCGGATGAACCAACTCACAAAGTTTAAAGACTGTTGCCCTCCAGATTGATGCTATATTCCAATTTTTTCAATATTATTTTTTATTCAAAATTATTTATTGTACCCATATTTAGGTTGGTACTTTTATCAGTTATGCACGTGTCTAATTCATTAGGTAGTTTTGACATAAATTTGTATAATAGGATATGTAACTATGAGGCTTAGACAAAAAAAAATAACAGTGAAAGTAAATATACAGACATGTTGTATTCTATACTTTTGATATTAGTATATATATATATATATTATATAAAAATTTAAATATATTCATTAAATTTCCAGTGGTCAAATTAAAGATTGTTGCCACTCAAAATAATTAATATAAAGTAAATAAAGATTTTACTTTAAATTTCAGGATAAATACCCTTAAATTAGTGCTGCTAAATAATCACCTAATAAATAGTTAAATAGTTTAATATTAGATATGATTGTAAAAATCTCTTTCTAATATAGGTCACCGTCGTATAGTAATTCTTTTATTATATAAATTTTAAAGTCTGTTTGACCCCCCATGAGTAAAAATTATAATAGTCTGCGATTCCTGATGTCTATTATTTTACTAAATTTTCATATTTTTCAGTTACATATAAATTATTATAGTATTTGACCCATATTATTTCCACGGGTTAAGGTACTATGTGCAGTGAAGGTTCATCATTAAGTCTTATTAATCATTAGCAGTTTGACTTATAATTTAAGGATAGCGTACTATGGGTCTTTAACAAAATATGAAAACGTAGAATATTAATACATCTTGTTTCTCTTCTCTTCGGTTATAAAAACTATACTTACTATTCTGTGGTCAAATTAAATTAATTTGTTGCCTCACCTACAATAGTGTAATGAAAAAGTTAATATAGTATTTTAATTACTTAAAATAATTCAGTGATACCTAAGATTTGAGTCTATAATACTAAATAATATAGGTCTTATTAATATATGTGATATGTTTGATCTCTTTTACAATAGGTCACCTGTATATACGTTAACAGTTCAAATAATTAAAATTTATATAACTAGCCAACCCCCTCAGTTGAAAGTTACAAGAGTCACAACGTTGATATTATATAATATATATATTCAAAAATCTCTCTCTCACTATAAAATAATTTCACTATAATCTTTGTCATTAATTATTCTTATAACCCCCATATCATACCGGATGATCGTGCTATGTATGAAAATTCTTTTCAGTTGAAGACGTGCACTGTCCTATAAGGTAGATATTCAAATTGCCCCAATTTAGATACATTTCATATAATATTTAATATGAATCTTAATTAGTTCTTTTATCAAACTAAACTGTCATGTAAAAGGACTTCATTTTCTTCCAAGAATTAACAAGTTTTGAGATTTTCGTGCTCTCCGTATCGGCTACCTGTATGTCATACTTTATATCCATCTTTATTCAATTCTGTAGTCAATAGCTCTTAAAAGAAATAATGTTTATTTGTCAGCCCTCATGTGTACCAAAAGAGTTAAATATGGGTATAATATACTTTGACAGATATCTTACAATGGATATCAATCCATTATAATGTGATCAATTCTCTCCGAATTCCTTACATGAGAAAATAAACTTGGTATAGAGAATTGAGGTTATTATAATACAAATTTATATGGGTTCTTGTGTTATGTTATTTTAGATAAAATGAATTAGGGTGCTATATTCCGTTTGAATGTAGAATGGTGTTTTATATATAAAGATTTGATCCCATAGATCATATTTTCCCCACCACTCTAGGTAAAGTAGAAAGTATACAAGAGGAGGCAGATCAACTGCATATCCGAAGAGACCTATAGAAAGTATTGTGAAAATCAATATTTTCTATAACAAGCTGGTTTGAATTTATTTGGATAGTTTATCTGCTTCTAAGCAAAAAACATTATAGTCTTTTCAGTATTTTCAAATCGTCCCAGTCATTATTATTTCTATTGCAAGTGGTATAGACATTATATTTTATATTACTGTTTTGCAGTGTCGGTACTATGGGTCTATACAAAAAAACATAGAATATACGAGACATGTTTATTTTCTTTTCGTCTAGAAGTATTATTTTGGATTTAACAATACGTTCTGTTACATAATTATTACTATGATAAACCAAATGAATTTATACGAGAATATCTGAATTAAGAATTGACACCCTTAATAAGGTGAGAAAAATTATGAAAGTTTATAATGAAAATTGCGTGCTTTATGAATAAGATCCGCCCTCAATAGGCAGGACTGAATGTGAGTCATAGTATTAATCTAAAAAAAAAGTTATTAAAATATATTTATATTAGCTGATATGAATTGTGAGATACTCCTTTACTAATATTCACCTTCTTTAACATTCTGTGATATTAATATTTATAGAGACTGTTTAGCCCTTCCCCATGGTAAAAATATGTTAAAAGAGTATAAACAACCGTTGAAATCTATATTTACTCAAGCATAAAAATTTATTTTTAATATTTTCAATTCATAAAATTAGAAAAGTAGAATATAAGAAGGTTAGATATAAACTTATTTCAGTAGGTCCCTGTCTTATATCATGTAGTTATGCCCTAAAGTGATTTACTATAAATAATATTTTAAAGTGCAAGGTAATTAAAATGATCATTACAAAATAAAAATAAAACGCGTTAGAATATACATACATGTAGTTTCTTTCTTCTGTTTGAATATCTATTCTTACATTCTGTGGTCAAATATAAAATTGTTGTTTAGTCCACCCTCAGGTAAAAAGTAAATGGTTTCCTTTCTTGTGATTGGAGTACTTTTTCCATATTATAGTAATAAGTCATAAATAAAAATAGGTAGATATAATAAATACTGTATGTTGGATCTCTATAATAGGTCACTCTGTTACGTATCAATACTATAATATATAAATTTATTAAAATAGTGCTGCCTAACAATTATACAAGAATAATTAAGTTTACATAAAACGACATAACATCAATGTTGCTAATATTTCCAATTTTTAATTATTTTATCATTTATCAACATATATTTTAACCCATATTTAGGGTTTTAGGTTAAACTGTTACATTGCGATGTGCACTGTGCTAAATATAACATCATGTATAGGTTTGACTATAATTATTGTAGACTGATACTATGGGTACTTACAAAAAAACCGGAGATTAATACCTAAAGGACATAGTTGTTTCTTCGATTTTGTGTATATATAAATTATTACTTTACATTAATGTTTGTGTATCAAAGTTAATGATCAAAATGACCCTCATCCAAGTAGTGTTAATTATATTAATTATAATAAATAGTTAATATAAAGGTTTTTACTTTAATAATTTTCACTACCTCGCGTTCTAATCATACAAACGTATAATATAAATACTGAATGTTGGATCTCTCTTCAATAAGTCACTGTCTTAATCAAGATATTTATTTCTATGTTATATAAATAATTTCTTCTTGTTGCCTAACAGGTAAAAAGTTAAACAAGTAGTACACCAACTTTATTGCATTATTCATAATTTCAATTTACATTCAATAATTATTTGATACCCTTTAATTTACAGGTTTTGTAATATTCTTTAATACTCTTTAATAATCTTTGATACTTTTAATACTCTAAATACTCCTTGATTACCTTTGAACATCTCTTTATGGCAAATTGAAAGCGGTACTCAATGACCGTCTTCCTAGCAAAGAAAGGCCAATCGCCCTTGTAGTGGTATATTCACATCATAGAGCGTCAACAAGTGTAAGTTTCTAACATTACGATGATAATTATAGCATATCGTACGATTCTAAGCGGTCAAAGGTTTAAAAGATTCTGTTGACCGACCCGAGGGACAACACGCTTTAGAAAGAGAAAATGGTGCTCCTTATTTCTTTTATAGAGTCAGGAGACTATAAACTTCGCTGAGTCAATACTGAGAGCAGGGAGGAGGAGGATATGGTGACATATTTTACTCGTAATAGTTTGAATTTCGGAATCTTCTTTTCAATATTAGTGTAAGTCAGCGGTTTCTGTACGAGTGTTCTCTATTAAATTTGTATGATGGGACGTTTCGATTTTCCGTGAGAAATTTGGGCATAATTTCCTTTATCTGGCACGTCACAAGCTGTTGTTTATGCTCTCTTTCATACGAATGATGTTTCTCATATTTGCATATTTTCAATATCAGAAGGTAGTTATTTTGACCCAAATAGTTTGTTAGGTTTTGGTTATAACGTGTGCCTTCGAGTGTGTTGTATTAGAAGTAGTGTGGTCATAGCTGTGTCTGGTTGGATATGCGTAACCTCCACTTCATATCAATTATTGGTAAGGTGCAGGGTGTGACAGTGAAAAATTAATTGTTAGTAGAGTGTTGTCCTTAAAACATTATGAAGGTTCTAGCAAGAAAAACGTAGAATATACAGACATGATAATGGGTTTGTCTGCATTTCTGTGTGATGTGACTAGCGTGTAGGGTTCTTGAGGATACATTTTCTGTGGTGTCAAAAAATTGGTAGAATATGTGTTTTGCACAATCAGGTTAAGAATGGAATGTGTTTTTATAAAGGTGGTGTAAGAATTGATTTGTACCTCCTCACCCACCTCCTTCTCACGGAAGTGCCGGTTGTGAAAAATTGTGGAGTCATTGCGAATCAGAGATAAGGGGTATAGGCTCATCAAATGGTAATATAAAATGTATGGGCGTGAAATTATGGTGTGGATTTCTCTGTTCAATTAGTGTTTCGATCCGTGCATTCCAGTGCGTGTTTAGCGCAGATTTTTTAAATAAAGTTAAGTGTTTAATGACTTGTTGCCTCGCCCCCGAAGTTTATAATAGTATACTAAGTGAGAGTCTTCTAAACCCAATTGTTTAGGGAACCAATTGCGTGCAATATTAGGCAGCCATATGTTATTTAATATTGTTTTCCATGTAAAGTATAGATTGTTTGGATTCTCATAAACTAGGTATGTAGTGGTTTGGATCTTGTTGTTCTGTCATGTGCCCTCGACCTATAGTCAAGATTTGATGTCTAGGATAACAGGTTCTTGACATAAATGTTTGTAGTGTATGATCGTAGCGATTGGGGGTTTCTTGAGCAAATAAATAAATGTCCGATGGGGGTAGGAATAGTAGAAACAGCCCTTAAATGTTGGTTTGGTTTCTCTTATACTGAAGGTAAAGTCCTAGATATTGTACTGAGTGGCTTTACATTTTTTGTGTGTATATTGAGAGGGATTAAGATTGATTGTTTGCCTTAAGCGCCAATCAAACTGAATGGTAAAAGAAAGTAAAGTATAAGGTAACGTGGTTACTCTAGAGTAGTTTATGCAGGAGCAGAGAGTGGATGAGATACTAGTAGACATAATAATAGGAGGAAGTATAGTGGAGGCTGACTATGTTGGACTCTTTCAAATGTATCTCTCTCCTGCGGTGACGTAGCTGTTCTCTTTAAATATATAGTTAAGGATTAAGGTACCTCATCTCGCGCAAATATTTAAGACTAGGTTGAGATAAGATGCTAAATTGTACTGAGAGCGAATGCTTGGACAAATGATACTGATTGCTGTCCATTTATTCCAATTTTGATATTTTCATTCAAATATTATTAGATGTTCTCAGTTGTGGTTTAGTAGGGTTGGTACTTTCAGTATAGGGCGACAGCGTGTGCCCTCGTTAAACGATCTGTAGTTTTGACAATTTGGATTTTTAGGAAATTAGGAGCTGCCGAACTAATGAATCTTACGCCCATAGTGAGAGACACACACGTGATGATAGTTAGTTAATGTAGATATCGTCTCATTGAAGATGATTGTTTTCTCTGCTACAAATGTATGATAGACGGTTGGTTAAGTAGATGTATAGAGCAATCTTATTTTGTTATAGTATATTGTGTTACGAGAGAGTGAGAATGTATAATTTTTGATATGAATAAGAATATATAAGTTTGTTCCCCTCAGGTAAAAAGTCTAAAGGTTTTACTAAATTTGCAGGGAGCCTAATTTTGAAAAGGTCATAACGTTAAAATCGTAAAGTATATTTGTAAAACATATGTGTGCTTAAAGGATAACTTCTTTCGTATGAGAAGTCCTTGAGAGGTTGCGTCGTAGGATTCTATATTAAATTTAAAGACTGTTGGCCCCCCAGGTAAAAAGTTACAGAGCAACAACGTTGATGCTATATTAAAATTTCATATTTTCATTCAAATATTTTGACCCATATTGTAGGTTGGTAAATCGGGTTTGTCAGTTGGTTAAAAGTCCCCTGTTCTAGTGAGTTTATCGGTGGCTCAAGTAACATTGATCCCAAAAAATTACTAAATAAGATTCAAGAGTATTAGAATTGTTTGTAACTAGTGAGATCTAGCAACAAAGTAAAATCTATAAGATTATGTATATTTCCCAAGAAGCTATGTTTGTTCCTAGCTCTTAACATAGGACAAATAAGAAGTACTATCTACATTCTGTGTGCATAATATAACCAAAGATATGCCTGCAGCACCTACAACGTTATAGGGTAATTAAAATATGCCCTTTTACTTAAAAATTCTTAAGTATCTAATTTATTTTGATATATTCAGTACTATAAAAAAGAAAGACTTGTTATTTATTGTTATAGTTGTGTTGCTTTATTTCGACCTTACATGGCTGTATTAAAATTTGTGAATTGTGGAGGTATCAATTTATACGTAATATTAAACTGTAATCAATTTCGTTATAATTGAAAAATTACGTTAGTTGAAAATTTACGTAGTAATACTATTACTCGTAAATTTTCTTTAAACCAATTGTCACTTTCTAATAAAAGCGTATTCTTCCCATCTAAATGAGATATCGTAATATTAGAAATATTTTGTTATTCCCGTGAGCATATTTTTTATTTTTTATTTTGTCATAAATTTTGGTTTTTAAATGTGGTGACTTTTTTCCCACTTTAAATAGACGGAGGAGAATACTCCTTTCAAATTCATAATTTTTTTGATTGTAAGAGTGTGCCACTATTTGAAGTCCATTTTATATGGTGATAAAGAATTTGAAGATGTTTGTTTTGATCTTCAGAAATTGTATTGTCAGTACTTGAATTTTAGGCCCCTACATATGTATAGCTATAGACAGTAAATTTGAACATTAAGTATCCTTAACATTTTTGTTTTTCTTTATCTACAAATTGTTTTTATCCTACCTGATATTTCTCTCTTTTCTATTTCTTATTTTTAATCATAGCTTGAGAGAAGGAGTTAAAGTTAATTAATTGGTTTCTTTTACAGTTAATATCCAGAGCAGAAAATCTTGACATCAAAATCGAAAGAATCCCTTTTATGCAAAAGGCCGTTTCAAATTCCTTAAGAAATATCGAAATTACTCAGAGGTAATTATAATATATAAATTGTTCACTTCAACTTTCAAATAATTTTATTTAGTTTTATAGTTTCTAAACTGGTTATTACAGTTGTAGCTGACGATTTATCTTTCTTTCATCTGTTCAAAGTAACAACATGTGTATTATAATTTGATACTTTTTTTTTTTTTTTTTTTTTTTTTTTAAATTAAAAACCTGTCACAATTTTTTTCACTTTTGCACATAGACTTAAAATTTATTTACTGAATAATGAGTTGTTTTTGTTTTGAGAGTATCTTCATTTTTAAAAGCAGATGAGTAAACGCATCCTCCTCCTAGAGAGCTCTATTCCTAGAATTGGACAAAACCCATTAGGCACAAGCTTTTAAATAAATAAAAAAAACTATAATTTGAGTCAATTTAATTGGTTTTTGTGTCCTTCAGGTCTTCTTTTGTGGCTTATTAAATCTGACATTTATTTATTAGAAATATATTTTCTGGCACCTTTTTGTCCCTTAAACCAGGGGTGCTAAATCTTTTGGAAGTCATGGGTCAATTCGAAAAATTTGGTACATATCATAGACCAAGTAGCCAAGTTTTATAACCCATCTTTAGGCTAAATTTCGAAGCTACACCATTAGGAAATTTTGAGAATAAAAGTACTTATAAGCAATTGCAGTGCTGTTCCGTGCACTTTACTTTAATGTGAATTATGATTCTTTTTATCTTATAACTTGAAAATATTCCCCTTGATAAATATAATTATTTCTAAATTCTAACCCATGTAGTAACTTTGTTTGGTAATCATGGGAGTCATTTAAAAGAACGGGACCAATTGCATTTATAAACATTTTATGAAACATAAAATTAATGAATGATTCATTTGATGAGAAAATGACTAGTTTATTTTTTTACTTAATATTTCAATGTCTGAACTACTCTGTGCGCTAATTTGATTCTGTTGGTTGATGAGATTAGAGGGTACCAGACTGTTGATGCAATATCTTTCCTAAACCAATTCTGGTAGTTTTTAATTACTTTTTAATCAATGTGACGGTTTAATTTCTTATTCCAATAATTGTTAATTGTTATAATATCCTTAGGATTTTTTATATATATATATATATATATATATATATATATATATATATATATATATATATATATATATATATATATACTATATATATATGTATATATATATATATATATATATATATATATATAATATATATATATGTATATACCATTATATATATATATATATATAATAATAGCATAATATATATATATATATATATAATAATATATAACAATAATACTATATATACTAGTATATAATATATATATATATAACTTTATATAATATATATATATATATATATATACTCGCTATATTCTTTCTATCTTTTCTTTCTTTCTTCACCTTCCTCTTTGCCCCAAGATTGGGGGTAAGGTGCTGTACAAGCATCGGAAAAGCAAAGCAGTAGGAGAACATGACAAACGTCGAAAAGAAAGCCCAGCCTTACCGCCCCCTCGGTACCAATTAGTGGAAGCTCGTCACAGACAGAAAATCCACCCTAAGAGCATCATGGGACCGCGACGGACCCTCACTATGGTAATCATGTCAATGTGGGGTTCATCCCCTGGCCCAGGTGGGCCACAACCATGCCCCCATACAAAACCCCGCCATTCTCTCCTATCATGCACCTTTATTCTCGCCTCTGCAAACTCACATTTCTCTCCTTCAGACATTCATTTACTGACTCAATCCACTTTCTCTTCGGTCTCCCAGCCGGTCGGTTCCCAACACACTCACCACTATACATCCGCTTAACCAATAGACTATCACTCATCCTTTCCCACATGACAAACCATCTCAACATACTTTCATTTTATTCTCTCATTTGCCCCTTTCTTCACACCACACCACTCTCTAATACGTTCATTCCCTCTCATTTTATCAAATTCTTCTCACACCTAACCACACCCCTAAGATTGTCCATCTGAACACATTGCACTTTAGATCTATACCTCTTATTCCAGACCATAGTCTCACTACCATACATTAACACAGGTAACAACATACCCTCATGTAAAACCCTAGCGCACTCAAGACATAGTCCCTTTACATTCACCAAGGATTTAATTGCACCAGCCACCTTCCTGCCATTCACAACTTTCCTACTACACTCTGCATCATCCGTTCCCTTTTCATCCAACATATACCTAAATATTTAAACTCAGACACTTGTTCCAGTTGCTCACCATCCAACATAACTTCATACCAAGGACTCCTCACTCACAACCATAACCTTACTCTTATCACGTTTACTTTCAAACCCTTCCTTTTACACATCCTGCCAAATCTCTCTACCAAACCTTCCAAACTCACTTCAGATTCGCTACACAAAACCAAATCATTCGCATATAATAGGTGGGGAACTCTCTACTCTCTTCCATTCTCCATAATTCTAACACCTACACCTCCTATCCCCACCTCTTGTTCTTTCATAACCAAATTGAATAACCAAGGAGACAAAACACTTACTCTGCTATTAATCCTAAACCAATCACCATTGACACCATTTATTCTTTACACACGCTTCACTATCGTCATACATACTTTTGATTCCATTCAGAAGCCTACCACCAACACCATATATCACTAACACCTGCCATAGAGCTTCCTTATTAATCCTATCTTACGCCTGTTGCAAATCCATAAAACCTAAATACAATTCTTCTTCTCCCTCATTTTCTCAATCATTTGTTTCAATGTAAAGATTTGATCACACATCCTCTACCACTCCTAAACGCACCTTGTTCTTCACCAATCAGTCCTTCAGTCACTCGACGCACTCTTTCGACCAAAATACCAGCATATACCTTCCCTACAACACTCAGTAAACTTATTCCCCTATAATTTCTACAGTTCCCCTTTTCTCCCTTACCCTTATATAAGGGTACTATTACCGCTCTCCTCCAATCCCTTGGAACTATACCCTCCATAAACGCTTTGTTACGCAACTCTTCAATCAATCACCATCTCACTCCGTTTCTTGATCATTTCACCAGTAATTTCATCTATACCTGCAGATTTACCATTTTTCAACTTTCTCACTCTACCCATTACCTCCTCCTTACTAATAACCTCATCCCCAAAATACCTATTCCTTCTTGCACCATCAAACCCACACACATTCC
This sequence comes from Trachelipus rathkii, assembly GCA_015478945.1. Lineage (NCBI taxonomy): Eukaryota > Metazoa > Arthropoda > Malacostraca > Isopoda > Trachelipodidae > Trachelipus > Trachelipus rathkii. The sequence continues at coordinate 9,852 of JABUQX010126962.1, read as the reverse complement.
ACTATCACCTCTTCATTACTGTTAATATTGTGTACAGATTTTCAGTGTTCTTTCCACACTCCTCTCACACCCATTTCATCAGTTACAAAAGCACCATCCCTATTCATTATTCTAAGCAGGTTCCCCTTATTCTCATTCTTAACCTTTCGCGCTTCCTTCCAGAAGAGCTTCCTATTCCCTTGTAAGTCCCCATTCATCCTCCTTCCAAACTGTTCATTTACCTCTTGTTTTCTCCTACGTATACACCTTTTAGTATTTCTTTTTTTCCTCCTTATATAATTCCAAGCATCTTTCTTATATATATATATATATATATACATTCAACCACGCTTCTTTTTTACCTTTAACCGCTTTCATCATCTCTTCATTCCACCATTCACTGTTAACATTCTTACTTCCTACTTTAGCACATCCACATACTTCCTTTACACTACTAACAATTGCTTCCTTCATTTGCCCCCAGATTTGTTCAGTATCAACTTGTTCACATTCAACCGTTTTACTAGCAAGCGCTCTTACATACTTATCCCTTATTATCTTGCTTAACTTCTCTCTTAATTTTACCTACTTCCTTTCGTATTACCTTCCTCTCCATCCAAGCCCCCACTAACAATTTTACATATAACAACATAATGATCCGATAATCCCATTCCTAAACCCCTAACTGATTTAACATCCAACACATACTTCAACATCTCCTTCTTCACCAACACTAAATCAATCATACTTTTCACTTCGATACCATCTCTACCTACACCAACTCTAGTATACTTATGGATACTCTTGTGTTTAAAAGTATTACTTACACATACCTCTCTCTTCTGAAATCAATCACCTTCCTGCAATTCTCATTTCTCTCGATACCCCAAAACCACCTGTTATACCATCCCTTTTTTGATCACCTATCTAGCCATTCAAGTCTCCCAACACTATAATCTGAAGCTCCTACTCACCCCATTAAGAACATCATTCAGATTATCCCAAAATCGTACTCTCTTCAACGTTTCCCTCAGATGGACCATACGTCACAACCACACATACCTTGACCTTTTCAAACTTAAATTTAACCATTAGAATTCTAGGACTCACACAATCAAAGTCTACCATGGCTTCATACCACAGGTCACTCATCAAAATTCCAACTCCTTCTCTTCCTCTCTCATTCTCTTCCACACCAGCACGCACACATTTCACATCACACCACTCAATTTCACCTTTTCCTTTCATCTTTGTTTCAGTCACAGCGAGCAAATCAAATTTGCCCTTTCTAAATACATCCATCACCTCTCTCCTCTTCTCCTCAACATTTATTCCTCTGACATTCCATGTACCCTTCGATTCATACAGTTTCGCCGAAGAAGAAAGATAGAAGGCCGTTTACGGCGATCGCGACCTTCTCGAGGCCTGCATTAGCATTCCTGGCAAGAAATAGATGGTAGTGGGCAGCCAACCTATCACCGTCCCCTAGTCGGCTCCTACGACACGCAGGACATACGATGTGGGCCATTTCTACCCCACACACAGGGATATGAGTAGTAAGGATGTCTGTGATAAAGAGAGGGTGGATTGAAAGAATGGAAAATTTATGAAAAATGAGGGGAAAGAAGAAGGTTGAAAGAAAGTGCATGTGGTAAATGCTAATGCACGAATGCATAGCAAATGCACATACACGTGCTGGGGGTCGGAGGGTTCACACAAAAGACCCATCTGCATTGGTTCCCACACTATGCCATGCCCAAGTTAACAAGAACATAACACCACTATGAGAAACAAATACACCCTTATATATATATATATATATATATATATATATATGTATATAACCAACAACATATATATATATAACTATATATTCTTATATATTATATATATATATATATAATATATATATATATATATATATATATGGTATAACAACATATACATATATATATATATATATATATATATATATAAATATCTATTCTTTAACAAAAAATAATATAAATAAATATATATACTATAATAATATATAATATATATATATATATATCTATACCTCATATATATCCTGAAGGCAGGTGATGCCCAGAACTCAATCTAGATAATTGAGATTTGTATCCCTCGTGGAAGTATTCTGTGTTGCTGATATTTTTGGGGGAGAGAGTTTATAAGGTGATTTGGTGAGCCATTGATGAGGTATTGCTGTGTAAAGTATGTGTGAATATGTTTTGAGAGAGATGTTGTTGTTTGGAGGGGGGGGATGGTTCTGAAGAGTTCGCCGTAATAGAGGCAGCGGAGGAGGGAGGGGATTTTTAAACGGTGTATAGTGTGATCTTGTAGGTAGTTCCTATCATGTCTAGATGATCCTGAATTGGAAAATTTTTGTTTCTTCGTGTAGATGTTGAATTGGAGTAGTTTTCAGGCAGCCTGTGATAGTTCTAAGGGCAGTATTTTGGATTCTTTGTAATTTGATTTTGTTGGTTGATGAGATTAGAAGGTACCAGACTGTTGATCTATAGTTTATTGTAGTTCTTGAGAATTGTTTGTATGTAGTTGTTAGTGTGGTTGCTTCATTGATTGCTTCATTGCTGAAATTGTGTCAAGATAAAGTTCACGTAGGACATTTAGTTTTTTATTTGCTGTGTTTATAATGTTTTGAATGTGAAGTGTAAAAGTAAAGTGAGTGTCAAAGGTTATCCGAGAATTTAAGGTGTTTTGTTTAAGGGATGATGGAGTTATTTGCGGGTGTATTGATGATTGGTGTCTGTGAGTGGTGATCAGGGTTATAGATGATTTCTCGGCAGAGGCTGACATTCTGTTGGAAGACAGCCAAGCTTCTAGTTGGTTAAGGTAAGTCTGAGTATGAGTTGTGGCAATGGGTACGGAGGGGTCTGGTATGGTTATAGTTATATCATATAGGCTATAATATGTGAACTGGGAGATTGAAGGGTGGGGATGTCAGCTGTAAAGAGGTTGGACAGAATGGGGAAAAATGGCGCCCTGATGGACTCCGTTTCTCAATTTTACCGTTTTTGAAATCTGGTGTTTGTGTGATGTTTGTTAGTGCTGTTGAGGTGGAGTATGATTTTTTGAAGCCATGTTGGTTGGTTGGGGAGTGAAAGTGTGGTAGGATTTTGGTGAGAATGATCTTCTCCATTACTTTGCACAGGCAGGGAGGAGAGGAGGGATATGTGTCGATATGAAGAGAGGAGGTTGAGGTCTTTTCTGAGTTTTAACTTGAATATGATTATTGCTTTCTTCCAGATTGGAGGGATGTAGTTGAGTGACCAAGACTTGTTGAAAATATTTGTAATGGATGAAATAGCGGTTGGTCCAAGGTGTTTAATGTGAAGGTTTGAAATGTTGTCTGGGCCAGAGGCTGGGGAGTTTTTTAAGGTTTTGATAATTGAGGCAATTTCTAGTGTAGTGAATGGAGGGTAGGGACTGATTTCTAATTTTGTTTTTTTGAGGTTGCTTATTATTTTTCTATTATTTGGGTGAGTGGGTTTGTTGGAGATTTTGGAGTAGTGTTGTGCAAGGATATTGCAGTGTTATTTGGGGGAGGGGAGAGAGTTATTTTGTCCTCTTAATACTTCATTGTTTGTGGGAGGGGGTTGTTTTGAGAGTTGTGGAGACGCTTCACTACCTGCCATGTTCTTTTTTCTTCAGGCTTCCCCATGTTGTCATTTAGGTGTTTTTTGAATTTTTCTGCCTTATGGGTGGAGATGAGATTGGAAATTTGTGTACTTAGGGAGTTAATTTGAGCAGTTAGATCTGGGGTATAAATTTTTTGATGTCTAATGATGCTTTGTTTTATCAGGTTGCAGATTTCAGGTGTTAATGAGGGGTTGTAGTGTTTTCTATGACCCTTTGGCATGTAAAGGTTGGATGCTTTTAGTATTACTTTGATGAGTTTGTCTATGGCCTTATGTAGGGAGAGGGAGTTGTTGATTTCCAGTATGGGTGGACGAGTTTCTATGTATTGAGTGAATTTTTGCCAATTTGCCTTTTTTTAGTTTGCGAAAGTTGTAATTATTTTGGGATTATTTTGAGTGTGCTAGGGTCTTACATGGGTATGTTGTTACCTGTGTTAATTTATAGTAGTGAAACTATGGTCTGGAATAAGAGGTATAGATCTAAAGTACAATGTGTTCAGATGGACAATCTTAGGGGCGTGTTAGATGTGAGAAGAATTGATAAAATGAGGAATGAACGCATTAGGTAGTTTTGTGGTGTGAAGAAAGGAGTAAATGAGAGGATATATGAAAGTACATCGAGATGGTTTGGTCATGTGGAAAGGATGGATGATAGTCGGTTGGTTAAGGGGATGTATTGTTGAGGTGAGTGTGCTGGGAATCAACCGGTTGAGAGACCAAAGAAAAAGTGGATTGAGTCAGTAAAGGAATTCCTGGAGGAGAGGAATGTGAGTTTGGCAGAGGCAAGAAAGGTGCATGATAGTAGTGAATGGCGGGGTTTTGTGAGGGGGTATGGTCGTGGCCCACCTGGGCCAAGGGATGAACCCTACATTGACGAGATACTACAGTGAGGGTCCCGTGAAGCTCTAGGCTGGATTTTCTGACTGCGACGAGTCCTCACTAAAAGGTATAAATGGGGCGGTAAGGCTGGACTTTCTTTTCGACTTGCGTCATATTCATCTACTTTTCTGTTTCCAGTGCATGTGTCGCACCTTACCCCCAGTCTTGGGGAGAGAAGGTGGGTGATGATTATATATATATATATATATATATATATATACACTATATATACCATAACTATAGATATGTACATACCATATATATATGTTACTATCTCTATATTTCCTATATAATATATATATATATACTTTCTATATTTATATATATATATATATATATATATATATATATATCGGCATACTTTTATACTCAAAATACCTACCAAATAATCTGAATTTTATTTTTTTACTTTTTTGACGTGGGTCTAATACAAGTAAAAGATGAAGTTAATATTTATTTACTCTTAAATAAGAGCATCTTAATTATAATTTTTATAATATTTTCTCTTTTAGTTTTTCCCTTTTGGAATTTAAATAATATGCAGACCTTAATTCTTATCAAGCTTAGCTATTTTTATGCATAAGTAATTTACTACAAGAACAGCATAATTTTTTTCTTCAGAAAAGTATCAACCTTTTCTTCCTAGCCGAGTCATATTGTGATAATTTAATGAGACTTGTAACATCCTTGGGAGATTTCCTTGGTAAAAACTAGTTCCCTCAAACTGGCCAGTTTCTCTCTCTGCATCTACCTGGATTGAGTTTGTTGAATCGTAAGTTTTAAATAGTGATTAACTAAACTAAACAAAAGTATAACTATTTCTAAATTTTAAATAATCCGAACAAAGGCCAGTATGCCTTCAAAAGTCTAAATTTTGTGTATTATAAATTTAAAAAAAATTTATATATATATATATATATATATATATATATATATATATATATATATATATATATATATACTATATATATATATATATATATATATATATATATATATATATATATATATATATATATATATATATAAGGGACTAAGTCTTGAGTGCGCTAGGGTCTTACATGAGGGTATGTTGTTACCTGTGTTAATGTATAGTAGTGAGACTATGGCCTGGAATAAGAGGTATAGATCTAAGAAGTTCAATGTGTTCAGATGGACAATCTTAGGGGCGTGTTAGGTGTGAGAAAATTGATAAAATGAGGAATGAACATTAGAGAGTTATGTGGTGTGAAGAAAGGGGTAAATGAGAGAATAAATGAAAGTACATTGAGATGGTTTGGTTATGTGGAAAGGATGGATGATAGTCGGTTGGTTAAGCGGATGTATAGTGGTGAGTGTGTTGAGAATCGACCGGCTGGGAGACCGAAGAAAAAGTGGATTGAGTCAGTAAAGGAATGCCTGGAGGAGAGAAATGTGAGTTTGGCAGAGGCGAGAAGAAAGGTGCATAATAGGAGTGAATGGTGGGGTTTTGTGAGGGGGTATGGTTGTGACCCACCTGGGACAGGGATGAACCCCATTGATGAAGATATGCTCTAGTGAGGGTCCGTTGCGGTCCCGTGAAGCTCTAGGGTGGATTTCTGACTGCGACGAGTTCTCACTAATAGGTATAAAGGGGCGATAAGGCTGGGCTTTCTTTTCGACTTGTGTCATATTCTTCTACTACTTTTCTGTTTCCAGTGCATGTCACTCACCTTACCCCCAGTCTTGGGGAAAAAAGGGATGATAATGATGATAATATATATATATATATATAATATAATAATAATAATATTTATATATATATAACAACAATTATCTTATGTATAGCTATATATAATATATATATATATAATATAATATATATATATAACTAACTATATATATATACCGTAATATATATTCATAATTATTTATATATATATATATATATAATATATATATAGAGATATATATAGAAATGCATATATATATACATATATATATTTATATCTTATATACCGTATATATATATATATATATATATATATATATATATATATATATATATATATATATATATATATATATATATATATACTATATATATATATATATATATATATATGTAATAATACATATATACTTTTTTTATCATATACTATTTTAAAATGGATATAGAAGTATGTATATATTTACATATAGATGTATCACTTACTCATATATATATATATATATATATATATACCATATATATATATACTGTATATATATATATATATATATATATATATATATATATATAACAAATGTGGCCACAAATAACACCTCTTATATATACAACAGACTCTCTAATCTTACTGCACAATCTGTTTTTCTTGTTCCAATTGTTTTTGCCCCTTTCATTTTGTTTTACTTTCAATGGTTTTACATTCCCATTCATGATAATGATTTATGATTGCTAGATTTAATTTTAGAACTTCAACTGAACATGTAGGTGCTTCATTCGTGTTTTCACCCTTTTGTTCCTCAAACCCCTTCGCTGCTACCTAGCTTTGCATATGTTTTTACAATCTTTTATCTTTTATGTAGCAATCCATCTAGTGGATTTTAATTTTGCCCATCTCTTGTAACCTCTTCATATACACTATTGTCTTTCCAGCTATCTAACTCTTTAAATCTTAGCTCTTAAGACCTCCTCTTATTCACAATTAATCTGAAGCGTTTCTTCAATTTCAGGTATTCTTTCTTCTTTCATACTCTTTATGGTCCCGAAGGTCAATCCACTTGACCCCTCCATTTTCTAAATTTTTTATATTGTAGCTAGCCCTTCATTTACTGCTTTTAACTTTACCAACTCTACTTAATATTTTGACATTTAACTTTTCCTCTATGTTTTTATTTACCATTTTCCATCTTTCTCCTTTTTTAACTAATGGCTTTTTTTCTCAATTTCTACTTTACCATTTTGTTCGGTTTCTTCCTCTGCTTATTCACTCTGTTCTTCTTCTTTCTTTCCTTCCTTCGTTTTCTCTCCTTCCTCTTCCACATCTTTTTCTTCAACTTCGACATCTTTTTCAACTTCATCATCTTGCTCTTCATCTTCTTCTCCTTCTTCCTCGGTTTTCTTTAATAAGTACTTTTCACAATTCTATCTTCATCATCCTAGTTCTTTCTCCTTCCCTCTTCTTTATTGTTCTTCTCTTTTTATTTATGGTTTCCTTAGCTTGAGTTATTCTAGTAATGTGTACTTTTGCAACCCCTCTTAAGGTACCTCCATGTTTCACTATTATGATTTTTCCATCTGTTCCAGTGATCTTTGCAGGTCCTCTCCATCTTTTTTCAGTTTTCTCTCTTAAAGTATTATTTATCTCCTATTATTGCTTCTTCTGATTATGATTTCTTACATTTTTAATTAAAGCTCTTTTTAGTCGTTCTTCTGATTCTTGTTGAATGTGTATAGCTCTAGCTTTTCTCATTGCTGTGAGATTTTCCTCTATAATTTTACTTTCTATGTCCTCTATGTTTAATTCTGTTAATTTTGTTTCTCCTGTCAAGTTAGTCAAATTGATGTTTCTCCCAAACACTAATTGATTGGACGAATAACCAGTCTTCATCAGTAAGCTATTCTTTGCTGATACAGTCCATGACATGGCTACATCCCAATCTGAAAGGTCTTCTTCCATCAATTTCCTTATGCCATCCTTAATTAATCCTACCATTTTCTCGCATTTTCCATTGCTCCAAGGACTTTTTTGCAGCTGTACTTTTTATTTCTATCCCAAAACATTCACTCATTTTTTTGAACTCTTCGTTCTGAAATTCTAGTCCATTGTCTGATAAGAATTTATCTGGTGCTCCAAATATGCTAATCCAATTTTTCATTATATTTCTTACTATCTCCTCAGGTTGTTTGTTCCTTATCCACATAGATCTTACATAGCTGGTTACCATGTCTACAATAACTATTTATTCACAGTGCCGCTGGCCCTCTTATGTTGTCTCCTACTGGTCAGATTATTGCCCCTTCATCTTGTCCTCCGTGGCTTCTTGTTAATTTCATATCTGAAAACATGGAAGAAGCGTACGAATTGATATCTGAATATAAAAGGTTGGGTTTTTATTTATTTTTGAGTTTATTAAAATTTGAATAATATTTTCCTTTTTAGAATTTTTAAATAGAATACAAGAACTTAGAAATACTGAGAAATAGAGATGTAATTAGTTCGGTTCAGAGTTTTAAAGAAGCTGGCATTTAACCTGACTGAAAATAAGTAATATTATGTATGCCGTATTGATCTTTAGCCTGCACAGCAGTAGTAGTTACATTATAACTCTGGGTTTAACTCCTGTCTATGCTTAACCATAAACTTGCTAAACATAAATTTCTTATCCTTTTACAGTTGTTGTTGAACTCATATGCTCTCTCTAAACACATTATCAATCTTTGGATGTGTTCATAAATGCTGGATCATTTTTTTTTTTTTATATATTAAAATTTATTTAGTTAGATATGCTTATAGTTGCACATTTCTATTTAAAGACATTATTTAATGCTGTGTATTTTTTCTTAACTGTAGTATTTCAGCTACGAATGTATAAGACTTTAGAAGCTTAATCTTTTGTCATTCGTTAGTATATTGAAATCTTTGAGAAAGAACGAAGGATTTGTTATTCGGCCTCAGTAAGAATGAAGTATTAAAATATAAACTTTTGAAATTTGACTATTTTAAAAAGCCTGTTATGTTGTTAATTTTGATTTCTTAATTGTATTTTAAATTCTAAGATAGAAATCCTTTTGTTTGGTAAATATTTTTATCTTCATAATTCAAAATTCCTTTTGTCTTCATACTGTTTTCTCTTATTTTCTTACGGTTGAGATTATGGATGACGGTATTTTAATTCTAAATTTTGTTGGAGAAAGATGGATTATTAATAAGATGGATTGTTTTAGCACTATTTTTAGTTTTTTTAAAAGAGTTGTTCACTGTTTTATTCAGCATTTTTTTTAAATCAATAAAAAATCACCCAGATGAAAATTAAATTTAAATTAAAAAGGAGTTAGGCCTTTCGACTTTAGTGAGTCCTCACCAAACTCCGAATTTAAAATTAAAAACATGCAAAAGTTTTGAACTTTTTAAATTCGGAGTTTGATGAGGACCCCTGTGCGAAAGGCCTTAAGTTCTTTAATTTAAATATGAGCCTAAATCTGGAATGTTCCCTGTTAAGTGATGGTTAGTGCATCTTTACAAAGTCGCCAGAGAGAACCCCTCTTGAAAAATATTTGGTGAAAAGATATAATGGGATACTTTCAAGTAAGATAATAAGAAAAAAAGAAAAGAAGAAGAATATTAAGGACTTATGAAGGTTTGAGTTTTGT
>JABUQX010126961.1:7500-17493 GCA_015478945.1 Trachelipus rathkii | reverse complement strand
ATATATATATATATATATATATATATTATTTTACACTTTTCTCAAGAAAAAAATAGTCGCTGGAAATTGTAGGTTACTACAATTTTAGCTTTTCTTGGGATTTACAAAATTAAAGATATCGTGCGGTGTTATTAAAGTACTTCATGCAAAAGTGTTTATAAGGTAGTTTGGAAAATAGAGAAAGGGAGTATGTTCCAGACTTTACCAATAGAGTACATGTAAGATTGAGCATAGCTGTTAAGTCTTAGGTCAGAGAGAGCATAGAGTAATATAGACTGTGTAAGAAATGTGTGTCGCAAGGACCACTTCTCAATGTAGGAGTATGTGATTGAAGAGTTCAGAAGAGCCCAGTGTCCGTTATAATAGCGATGAAATTAAAGAGTGACGCAACAATTCGATTGATAAGGACGAAAAGCCCTAGATTTATCCGTTTAAAAAGGAGCAGTGTTGAGTGGAATCACTCCAGATGTTAAGCATACTCTATACAGGGGCGAACGACAACCCTATAAAAAGAACAAGCAACTAGGGTGGCTTGAAGAAATTCGGAAGTGCCTCAGAACTCGCAGCCTCTTAGAAGCTGTTAGAAAGAGAAGTAATATGAACCTTCCAACAAAGTTTATGAAAAAAGGAAATTCCAAGAATATTAGGACAGACGAAGGTTTGAGTTATGTGTTTTATTCAAAGAAGATGTTATAGTTGTGGAAAGAGTGTGTGGAGTGGAAAAAGATGGAGGATTGAGCTGTGAGTTTAATTGAAAACAACCTTGTTCTCAACGCCCCCCAATAAAATTCGAAAAAGATCAGATGCTAGTTGATCCAGGGGTCATCCTAGCGTGAGCTATTTTTTTGCTGAAAAGGACGTCTATCAAAATGAAGAGAGTAATGAAGGGTGAAATCATCGGCATAGGAGTTGATTATGTGATGAAGCAATAGAGAGAGGTATTTTATGAAAAGTTGAAAGAGTTGGGGATAGTACAGAACCTTGAGGAACACCACTACTTGTTTTAAAGGATGAACGGTTGTAGTCACCAAAGTAAGGAAGGAAAGAGAACCAAGAAACAGAAAGACTAGAAGAAGATTGCAGAAGAGCGCTTCTTATGAAAGCCGTACTGGCGAGCAGAGAAAAGTTTAGAAGAATTGAGATGTTTTCAAATCTTCCTGCTGGGATAGATTCAATAACTATAGAAAGAACAGAAGTTAGAGAGTTTGCGATAATTGGAGGGTTGAGATTGGTTCCTTTTTTCGTATGTACAGGAGTACCTTTCCAGTAAGAAAAAAAAGCCCAAAGTTAAAAAGACATAACGAAATATTTAACAAGGTTAGAGTGCAAGCCTTTGAAAGCAACAAGTTTTGGAGAACAATAGGAAGAATTACCATCAAAAACGTACGCTTTCTTAGTGTTAAACTCTGAAAAGGCAGAAATAACACCTTTTGAAGGAAAATACAATAATAACATAATACGTTGGAGGGAGTCGTGGAGAAGAAGGAATAACACTGGAATCGTCTAAGGTGGAATTAGAAGCAAAGGTTTGAGCAAAGAGTTCAGCTTTAGTGGAAGGTTAAACGGCAGTTATGCCAACGGAAAATACTAAAAAAAAGGCAAGGAGAAAAGAAGCAAGTTAAGAGTTAAAATTTTGCAAAAAAATGCCAAAAAGGACGTGACGAAGAGGAACCAGTAAGTTATTCCATTTCTACGGAGAAAAGATTTTTCGTGTCACGAAGAATAGATTTTGCCCATTTGGGATGAAATATAAGTGTGCGAAGGTTTCTGAAATTTTTTGAAGATGTACAATTATTTCCTAAGGCAGCTCCGTCGCTAATAGAACGGAACAAGCAGAGTTAAACCAAGGTTTATTTAATTTTACTTGAAGGGAAAGAAAATGTAATGTAAGCTTCCATCCATAAAAGAGACAAGTAGCTCGTACTTTGCACATTCCGAGGGACCCTTTCCACGGAAACTGTAGTCATTCCATGGGAAATCAAAGAAGTACGACCGCAAGTCCGACCTGTTAGCAGCACCGAAGGGCCAAAGACGTTTTCTCGTCGTAGGCGGGGGTCTTTCCTGCGGAAGACTTGAAGAGATAGAACAGAAAACAGAAATGAGAGTGATCGGAGGAACCTAGAGGAGGAAATAATTTAACAGAATAATAATAAGAATTAGAGATTAGGAAAAGGTCTAGAATGTTGGGTTCATCTCAAAGACGATCAGAGAGATACGAGTAAGGAGCTGCACAAACTGCTCGAGGTAATTCTGGATAGAAAAGTCGTAGCAAGTTCATCAACTTTATCTTGAGAATTAGAGGAAAGCAATTGGCCGTGGTGAACGTTGAAATAAACCAAGAATGATGATTTCAGAGAAATTTTAAGAAGCGAGAGAATGTGTTCTTATTTATCATGACAGATTAGCTTGAGCCATTAGGTAGAATATTCGGAAAACTCCAAATCAAAGACAAGGGAACAAACATCATTGCATACATTGGCACAACTGCCTTTGGCTGAAAATTGAGGAAAGAAATAGTAGGAGTAAACAGAGTAGAGCTTGAAGTCAGAACGCTCAAAACCTAAGTTTCGGTTAGGAATAAGAGATGAGGTTTAGAGGAGGAGAGGTGATGTTCAACAAAATGAAAATTAGATTTAAAACCGAGAAGGTTGCAGAAATTTATGAAGAAAGGAGACTGTACATCAAAACAGGCCGGCAATTCCGTGACGGCACCAACTCTATCACCTAAGGCCGTCAATGGCCTTTAATGGTGATGAGGATAGGGAGGAAAGGGGGTTATTTTTGGAAGCCACCCTTATAAGCTTTTCCGAGACTAAGCGCGTGGCTGCCATTTTATTCCATTTTTTATTTTCTGTTTAGGAGGTAAGTGTTGTCTGTAGTTGTATTTTATGGTGTGTGATAAGGGAGAGCTTACTCCAATGTAAGAGGAATGTGGATATGAGTGGTAATAGGACAACTTGACCGATGAAATTCTGTGTGTATATATATCTACCCGGGTTAGGTTTATAGTACCGTCCTAAAATTTGGCCGCTCTTCAGAGGGTTGATGCTGGCCCTTAAAAATAGGAAATGACCGTAGAAGGTTGAAATTTGGAGATTGCATAGAGGAGGAAGGAGTAAGTAGGACTCGGATCCAGATTCGGAGTCAGAGCCGGTGTGGTGCCGAGTTAGTAAATATATGTATAATAATACAATATTTGTATTCTTATATATGTTATTGAACCCGTAGATCTCAAATATGAGGTTTATAAGTTCGTAAAGGGTCCCCAGTAGAAATGGACGGAATGCATAAGAAAAGTGGAGAAAGGAGTCGGAGTCGGAGTCAGAGAAGGAAGGAGTCGGAGAAGGAGTCTGAGTCAGAGGAGTCGGAGTCGGTGCCGGCACCGGTGCTGGAGCCGGTGCGGTGCTGAATTAATAAATATTCGTTTAGTCCCATATTGGTATCAAAATATATGTTTATAAGGTCGCAGAACTCGTTTATGAGGGTTGTAAGTTCGGAAAGGGTGTCTGGGGACCCCGCGGAGGTGGATATGCACAGAAAGCAAAAGATGGAGGAATGAAGAAGGAGGAAGGATGGAGGAAGGAGTCTGAGAAGGAGGCAAAGTTGGTACCGGCACCGGTGCTGGAGCCGGTGCGGTGCTGTGTTAGTAAACATTCGTTTATGCCAATATTGGTATCAATGTATATGTTTATAAGATCGTAGATCTCAAATATTGGGGATTCAAGTTTCTAATAAATGTTTGGGGGCTCCCCCAGAGGCTGTCCCCAACTAAAATAAAAGAAGAAAGGCATGGAATACAAAACAGAAGAGGAAGGATAAATAGGACTGAAGGAAGAGCACGGTTGTATCTTACAAAGATAACCAGTTTTCTAAAGGTTGAAGACTGACATTTCTATTTTCAAAATCTCGTTTTCTTTTTATTAACGTCAACTAAAATATATTGTTTGCTATTTTTATTTTATATGTTTCATTTCACATTTATTCTTTGTGTTAATTTAAATTTTTAATTTATTTTCAAATTTTTATTATTTTTTTTATCTATTTTTAATTTATTTTTGTTTTACTTGCTTAAAACATTTTGTTTTTACTAAAATTTTTATTCTTTGTATGTTGATAACGTAAAACATTTGCGTTTTTCACACCGTAAAGCAGTAAATCAGTAAATCAAGCCACACACAACACCCTCCCGACCCCATCCATGATATATTGATCTATTAATCTATTGATCTATTGATTCAAGTCATATTTTGTATAACATAATGCAAAAACTTTTATTTATTTTTATTTTATTTGTTTAAAAATATATTTTTACCAAAATTTTTATTCTTTTTTATGTTTATAACTTAAAAAATTTGCGTTTTTACACCATCTAAAGCAGTAAGTCAGTAAATCAGTAAATCAAACCACCCCCCCCTCCCCCACCCTCACCCACCTTCCCATGATCTATTGATCTATTGATTCAAATCATATTTTGTATAACATAACACAAAACTTTTATATATTTTTTTTATTTTGTTTGTTTAAAAAATATATTTTTACTAAACTTTTTATTCTTTTATGTTTATAACGTAAAAAATTTGCGTTTTTACACCCCCTAAAGCAGTATATCAGCAAATCAGTAAATCAAACCACACACACCCACCCCTCCTCCCCTCCTCCCACCTTCCCATGATCTATTGATCTATTGATCTGTTGATTCATGTCACATTTCGAGTATCATTTTGGATAAACATGACAGAAAAATAAGTTCTTTATACACTGATCAACGAATATATGCTAACGTAACCGTAACAAAGTTTTCACATTAATAAAGCTAACATAGAATCATTTGAACTAAGAATATAATGTACAACGGCAAAAATATCATACCTTAACACGAATAAACTGCTAACATTAACAAAGTTCCATACTTAACAACAGTAAAGTGACTGACATAGCAAACAAAACGTAACCTGTTCACACTTTTTCAAGCATATCTCTAGCATATCAATATTAATTTTACATTAGCATGGTAAAATGTAACATAAATTTATCATAACCCTGTCGCAATTATCATACTGACCACCAAATAAATATATGCTGATTTACTGATTTACTGCTTTAGGGTGTGTAAAAACGCAAATTTTTTACGTTATAAACATAAAAAGAATAAAATTTTTAGTAAAAACAAAATGTATTAAGGAAGTAAAGCAAAAATAAATAAAAAATAATAAAAATTTGAAATGTAAAATGAAACATATAAATAAAAATAGCAAGCAATATATTTTAGTTGACGTTAATAAAAAGAAAACGAGATTTTGAAAATAGAAAAATATCAGTCTTCAACCTTTAGAAAACGGGTTATCTTTGTAAGATACAACCGTGCTCTTCCTCCAGTCCTATTTATCCTTCCGCTTCTGTTTTGCATTCCATGCCTTTCTTCTTTTATTTCAGTTGGGACCGGCTCTGGGGGGGAGCCCCCAGAGATTTATTAGAAACTTGAATCCCCCATACTTGAGATCTACGATCTTATAAACGTATACATTGATACCAATATGGGGCTAAGCGAATGTTTACTAACTCAGCACCGCACCGGCCCCTTCACCGGTGCCGGTACCAACTCTGTCTCCCTTCTCAGGACTCCGTTCCTCCATCCTTCCTCCTTCTTCCTTCCTCCATCTTCTTCTGTTTTGCGTTCCATGCATTTCTTCTGGGGATCACCTTCGGGGGGTCCCCAGACACCTTTTACGAACTTACAACCCTCATATTCGAGTTTTACGACCTTACAAACATATATTTTGATATCAATATGGGACTAAGCGAATATTTATTAATTCAGCACCGCACCGGCTCCAGCACCGGTGCCGGATCCGACTCCGACTTCGACTCCTCTGACTCCGATTCCTTCTCCGACTCCTTTCTTCTCTGACTTCGACTCCGACTCCTTTCTCCACTTTTCTAATGCATTCCGTCCATTTCTAATGGGGACCCCGCTCCGGGCGGGCCCTAGACACACTTTACGAACTTATAACCCTAATATTCAAAATCTACGGGTTCGATAACATATGTAAGGATACAAATATTGTATTATTATTCAAATATTTACTAACTCGGCACCGCACCTTCTCCAGCACCGGTGCCGGCTCCGACTCCGAATCTGGATCCGAGTCCTACTTACTCCTTCCTCCTCTATGCAATCTCCAAATTTCAGCTTTCATCGGTCATTTCCTATTTTTAGGGGCCAGCACCCCCCTCCGTTGGGTGCACGGACACGTAACCTCGTCGTAGACGAGGTTACGTCACCATCTGAAGAGCAGCCAAATTTTAGGACGGTACGATAAACCTAACCCTAGTAGATATATATATATATATATAATATATATATATATATATATAATTATAGTGTGTATATTTAGAATATATTTAAATAGATATTATATATATATAAATAAAATAAATATATATATATATATAATATATATATATATATAGATACAGAATTTTATCGGTCAAGTTGTTCCTGTTACTACTGATATGAGCACAAAAGGGAAGAACAATTGGTACTGGAGTGTCATGGGAGTACTCTTAACATTCCATATATGCCCAATTGTGGGTAATCTCATCGCTTCAGGAGCGTTACTTCTCTCTCTTCATCATACTATATATAATATATATATAAGTATACATATGGACAGTAATATAAAAATAAACTGATATATATATATATATATATATATTATATATATATATATAAATAAATATAATATATATTTAATATATATATATTTTAAGAAAAAAAATTATATATATTTAAAAATTATATCCATATCTATATAGCTATATATATATATATATATATAATATATATATTATATATATATATATATATATATATATATATATATAGTATATATATATATATATAATATATATATCAGGGCGTACCTGGAAGAATACACTTGGGTAGGCAGTCTTAATAATATATATATTTATATATATAGTATATATATATTAATATATATATATATATAATATATAATTATATATATATAATATATATATATATATATATATATAATATATATATATATATATATATAAATTAATATAACATACATTATAAAAAAATTATTTTTTTTTTTTTTTTAATATATAATTATATATATATATATATATATATATAATAATATATTATATAACGAATTCAATAATATTTTATATATATAATACGTACCTATTTATTTTTATGAAAAGCTTGTTTACATATATTTACCAAAGACTTAATTTTTAAGCACATTCCAATTGAGTAATCTTAGGCCTACCATTTTTTTTAAAATAAAGCGTGTGTTTTATAGATAAGTTTTAAGCGTTTTTCCTTTAATATAAAATCTACACTTACTCCATTATGCATTATTTCATTTATTTTATGTATATTAATTGCTAAAGTACCACTTAAATAAAGTTATATAAATTTAATATTCAATATCAGAACAATCTGACACATTTTATACAAAATTTTCAAACAAACTGCCAAAAGCCACACATTTCGTACATATTACGGAAAGAACGAAAAGGTTTTCATATTATTTCGATTTTGTAGGTAAGAACTAGCCCGTTCTCTTATAACTGATATAAAAAATTGACGTTCATTCGTCGTCCGTAGCAAAAGATTTGATCTTAAGATCGGCACACAAGTTAGGAGCGAGATTTCTAAAATGAATTCTATTATTATGATAGCTTATTATTATTGTGTTTTTGTTTCTTTTATTTTATGATGCAAAATAGCTTCTTTTTTAACTTTTATAGAAAAATTTTTAATAATTAGTTATACTTTTACCATTTAATTCAATTATTTAAAAACTTAAAAACACATTGGGTAGGAGCTACCTACCCGCCCTACCCTATATATTACGCCCTGATATATATATAATAATAATATATATATATATTATAATATATATATATAATATATATATATATATATATATATATATATATATATATATATATAATATATAATATATATATATATATATATATATATTATATATATATGGATCATGTAGATTATCCGCTTCCACCTCATATATATATATACATCGATTGTATGAATTCGGAACACATTTCATAAAATTGAAGTGAAAATGCCTAAAGTCAAATTTGGAAACTATTTTATTTAAAGCAGCTTCACACCTCTAAAAATATTAAAAAAAAAAAGTTCAATTCTTTATTAAACTACTTAAAACTCAACTAGGCTTAACTGTTGCTTACCTCATAGTTTAAAACCTATTTAACAAATTAAACTCTAATGAAACCTTACTTAATTACAATAAATGCTAATCATTTGTATATTATTATTTCACTCTGCATTGTTAAAAAAAAATAAATGAAATAAAAACGCAAAGGCCCCAAGAAAGCTTTCAATACTTTATTCGTGATTAAGTAGATTTTTAAAAAAAAATTGGCTCTTCAACTTACCTAGAGGAGGATAACGACATGAAACCATATTATATATATATATATATAGTATATATAATAACTATATATAAATACTATATATATATATTATATATATATATATATATACTATATCTATAAATAATATATATAATATAATATAAATATATATATATATATTTAGGTAGAAAGATTGATTGATAGATAGTAGACAGATAGGTAGATAGATAGATAAATAAAACCATACACAAATAGTTAAGTAGGATAGATAGATAATAGATAGAATAGATAGATAGATTAGATTAGATAGGAGGATATAAGAAAGATAGAGAGAGAGAGGGAGAGAAGAGGGAGAGAGAGAAGAGAAGAGAGGAGAAAGACGGAGCTGACGAGAAGAGATGAGAACAGAGCACCCGACGATCTGCGAGGAAAGTGTACACGATCCCCGGTACAAAGGAATCCAATAAAAGGAACATTTGAAAATGAGAGGATCAAATGCTACTGCAGTAATAAAATAGGGCACATGTAACGAGATTGTTGGAGGTTTAGAGGATGGTGCCTGAGATGCGGAAGTAACGAGCACCAGACAAGGGAATGTAGACCTAGAAACAACTATAGACAGCAGGAGCAACAGGACACAAACAGACAAGAACAAGAGGAAGGAAGAACCTTTGAAAAAAGATGTTTTTTTTGTGTGACGAAGCAGGTCATTGGAGGGACACTTGTCCCTTAAGAGGAGAAATAGAGGAATTAAAGAAAAGGAAAAGAGTACAACTAGTTTCGGGAAACGAAGCAGCTCCGTCCATGCCGGGAATAAGTCGGAGCGAGCCACAGAAGAAATAATGAGTTTTTCAGGAGCTAGCCCGGTCAATCAAGGTTGTGTGGTAATGGATCCAGAGGCAAAAAAATTTATAAGCAGGCAAAGTAAGGATACCACAACCGAGCTACCACAAAGGATGCCTAAGATGAGGAATAAAGGTTTGGATATAACCAACACAACAACAGGAGTGTACCATGCAGAAGGCAGAAGCCAAGATCAAGGTAAGCAAGGTCTTAATATAACTCCATTGTTGCGATTCATGATAAAATTGAATAATGTTAATATGAATGCCATAATAGATAGTGGCGCACAATTTTGCCTGATTGAAGAAGCACAATTTAGAAGGATTTTCAACCCCAAAGTAACAAAAAAGATGATGAGGTTAAGAGGAGTAGGAGACCCAAACTTACATGTGGAGTCTCAGCAAACGGCTACATTGCAAATCACCATAAATGATATTGATTATGGCTCATCAGATTTTGTTGTGGTTGAAAGATTGAAAGAAGGAACAATACTGGGTATGCCATTTCTGGTGCAAAACAAGATTGAAGTAGATATAAGGAGTGGATCTTTTATAAGGCATGGGGAATATAATATAAAGGAAAAAGTGTACTTAACAGGAAGATCTGAGGACTATGGGAGGGTGGTTACGTCAATACCCGTATACACCACAGAAGAAACAACAATTACTGACAACAATTGGGTCCCAATAAAGGCCAAATGGGGTTCCCAGGAAA
>JABUQX010126960.1:12500-17500 GCA_015478945.1 Trachelipus rathkii | reverse complement strand
ATATATATATATATATATATCACATCCGCATCCTCATGAGAAAAAGTGCGGATAAAAATTTTGCAGCACCACTTATGGAACGAAAATCGGATGCTGATCCACATTTATGGTAGAAAGAAAGAAAAACACATTATCCTGATTGCATCTTACCTAAATTAGCCAGGAAATATCTCTCTGCTCCACCTTCAAGTGTATTTAGCGAGAGAATGTTTAGCCAAGCAGTAAATATTTATGCAAGTCAAAGGAATTGTCTTTCTCCAACAATAGCTGATCAGCTCCTGTTTCTTCATCATAATTTAAGATCATTTGATTTTAAATATTAGAGAATGGTTACCTAAATAGCAATGCATAAGCTATTTAACTTTCCTTTCACTGACTTTGTATTTAACAATATAATTTAATTTTCTCAAAAAATTCTATTGTGATACTCTTTACAGTATCGATAACAGCTGGTACATGCAATTTATAATATATATATATATATATATATAATATATATATAATATAATTATATATATATATATATATATAATATATATATATATATATAATATATATATATATATTATATATATACATATATATATATATATATAATATATATAATATATATATATATATATATATAATATAATATTATATATAGTTTCAAAGGTAGTTTAGTTGTTAAAACTTTAAAAACTTCTTTAATAATTTAAAGTATTAAGCGATATATATTCATAATTCTCTTTAGTCTTTTGGTCAGATATGGCATTTAGTTTAAAAGTTCTTTTACCAATTTCATTTACCGTATTGTTTGTATTGGCATTTTTTAAAGCTAGATTTATTAAAAGTGTACTTTTTGTTAGGGGTAGGATTTTGGGATATCAAAACCCTTTTAAGTTGGTTTTCCAAAAATAATTAGTAAATTAAGTAAATGGTTAGGGTCATATGGCCTATTCATATATTATATATTATTATAGTTATAAATATAGTTATTAGTTTGACTTAATATTTATCACTACAAAAAAAAAAATATTAAAATAATTTTTTACACTTTTTGTATGAATCAGTTTTTCTAAATAAATTTAAAACAAAAAAATGTTTTATTATAACTTTCAATAAATTATAACTTTTTTTATTTTCAAAACTACCTTTCAAAAATATAGGTCTCCGGCCGGAAAAAGCCGGAGAATAGTGGTCTCCGGCCGGAGCCGGAGATCTTTAAAAAGGCAGGAACTCCGGCCAAGCCGGAGCCGGAGCCGGAGATCCGGGATCCGGCATCCCAATATATATATATATATATATATATATATATATATATATATATATATATATATATATATATATATATATATATATATATATATATATATATATATATATATATAAAATATATATATAATATATATATATATATAATATATATATATATATATGCATCCCAGAAGTTGGAGAGTTCTTTAAAAATACATCACTAATTCTACCTTTTTTTATACAATCTATCTCCTCAGAGATGCTCTGTATTAGATGAAATTATTGGAAAAGGGTTTCCAAAACCTGTTAAAACAAAATGGAATTTTAACATCCGAACCTTTGCAAACATGGTTTTTGAACATAGAGAGCCATTGTTAGAGTGCTTTGAAAAAATTCGATATAAAAGCAAACAACGAGGAACACGAGATCAAGCGGGAGGTTTGC
This sequence comes from Trachelipus rathkii, assembly GCA_015478945.1. NCBI lineage: Eukaryota > Metazoa > Arthropoda > Malacostraca > Isopoda > Trachelipodidae > Trachelipus > Trachelipus rathkii. The sequence goes on along the minus strand of JABUQX010126960.1, from coordinate 15,820 downwards.
AAAGACTTTTGACTAATCCTACTTTTGCAATTTGGCTCATGTTTTTGGTCATATAATGCCACAAGTAGATTGTTCCTATAATAAAATTCAATCAATAAATCCAGACGTAATTCTCATAAAACAAGCTGTGAGTGAACTACAATTAGAATTAAGAAAGATTAGAAACAGCATGACCACCATAATGGAAGAAATTGAGGGAACGTATGATGTTTGTGAGGTGAAGAGAAGAAGATCGTTCAATGCTTCCAATTACTAATAAATTAAAAAAGCTGCTGAGTATAAAGTGCATGACATAATAATATCTCAGTCTAAGGAGAGGTTTTCGTTTAGTGATCATCTAGCATCCACTCACTTTTCCAGTGTGAAAACTTTAAATTTTATAGAACCTCATTTCCCACAGTTGCTTATAAAAAGACTGTAACTGTTTATCTTTCTAACATCTTGAGACTCAAATCTGAACTTGAAGATTTATATTCTAGAGAAGATTTTATTCCGGAATGAGTCTTGATTCTTTTTAAACTACACTATGGAAAAATGAAATGGATCAGACTTTTGAAGAAACGTTAAAATTTCTAAAAATTTTAATTACTATCCTAATGCCATCTGTTGAAGCTGAAGCTTTTCTAGATTAAACAGAATTAAAAACCGTTAATTCGGAATACAAATGGGCAAGAGATAGGACGAATGCCTTCATTTGCGCTTTGCAACTAAAAGAGATATTGTCCACAATTCTCTTTTGGACATCTTGTGTGATTGAGTTATTTGCAAGTCAAAAAACGAGAAAATGGACTTCAGCTACAAATTATAAAAATTTACAATTTAATCATAAACCAAGTAATTTATTATTTTTATATTTTATTTTGAATCATTCGCAACAGGTAACTTTTTTTTATGTAATTGTCCTACCGTACGAAGTAGAATAATGCTAGAGGTGCGTTAGCCTTTCGAATAAATGCGATATATATATATATATATATATATATATATAATATATATATATATATAGATATAAATATATATATATATATATATATATATATATATATATACTATATATTATAACTGTGAGGTCGCACCCCATCCATTTCTACCACGAGTCGCCACTGATATATATATATATATATATATATATATATATATATATATATATATATATATATATATATATATATATATATATAATATATATATTATATATATATATTATAAATATAATAAATATATTTATATATATATAATATATTATATATAATATATATATATATATTATATATATTATATATAATATATACTAGTATATATATATATATATGTATAGATATATATATATATATTTTACGAACACACACACTTATATATAATATATATATATATATATATATATATATATAATATAATATAAATATATATATATATATTATATATATATATATATATATATATATATATATTATAATATATATATATATTATATATTATACATGGAGATATAATTAAAGGTGTAGGGACGGTCATGTAAGACATTAGCATGTATGTCATAATGTTATGTACATCTATGTACGAGGCTAGCTTGCATACCTCATCCTTGTACATCTATAACGATCATTGGTGAACCTCTGTATAACAGTCATTGTAACTAAGCGAATCCATAGCATAGAAGAAACAATTAAGGCATCTACTCACCCCTCAGGTGAGAGGTGCCAGAGTGACAAATTAAATACCTGTAATTAAAAACCCTCTGATCTGGAGTCACAAAATCTTAAAAATTAAAGCCGTTTTCGTTTTGGCATTTTGTGTTACGCTCGATAAGATAAAATCTTACGCATTTTAAGAAAGGTTTCCTGCCAAATCGACCCCGAATAAATTCTTATTCTTAAAAACTTGTTTACAAACATTACAAAAATCAGCTGTTGTTATGATTGACTTCAAGGATTTGGAGGGTATTATTATAAAAATGAAGAATAATGATGATGTTTCAGAATATTTAGATTTTTGGAGTAATAAAAAAAAAGAGGAGAGATTATTGCCCTTTCTTCCTTACTCCTAAGGTAAATTTTCAGGGTTTAATATAATATATATATAATAGTATATATATATATATATATATTATATATATATATATATATATATATATTATATATTATGATATATATATATATATATATATATATATATATATATGGGACAAAGTTACTTAACGCTCCACACGGAACGGGAGGTCGGATAAGAAAAAAATTTCACAGTAGCATTCCTATGATACATAAATAAGATGTTCATAAATAGCATATATTATATTATTGTTCTAGGAGTGAAATTAGGTATTAGGTTAGGTTACGTTAGGTCAGGTCAGGTCAGTAAAAAAAAAATTTCATTTCGCCACTAAAACATCTATTTATGTATCATAGAGGCTACCTGTGAATTTTTTTTCGATCCGACCTCCTGTTCCGTGTGTGTTAAGTAACTTTACCATTATATATAATATATATAAAGATATATATAATATATATACATATATATATAATATATTAGTATATATATATATATATTTTTTTTGCTATATATATATAAAAATATATATATATATATATATAGTATTTGTTACAAAAAAAAAAAAAAAACATGAAAAGTGCATCATTGTAACAATCTTTTCATAAACTTGGCAAAGCTGAAAATTAAAGTCATTTTTATTCAAGGAAGCATCTTCAACGGGCCTATCACGTAGGTGAAAAACATTATCATTTGCATTTTTTTATGAATAATTTTAAGAAAATTAATAAAAATTGTAATAGATATAAACATATTTGTGAAAACTTAGTACTCTTAAAGTCATTATAAAAAAAATTGATTCCATTGTAAAAAAAAAATAAAAGAAAAAAAATTTCATGACTGCTTTCCGCCATCATTCCTTTTGTTTACATTTTTCGTAAGAATAGAATTTTTCGGTAATATTGCGAAATAGCAATCTTACGGAATTTGTCAAAATTCTTACGTTTGGTGAGAATATTCTCAAAATTTTCTTAAAATTTGACAAAACGAACGATTTTTTTGAGAACGTTCTTATATTTCGTAAGAATTCGTAAGAATATTGCCAAAACGAAAACGGCTTAACTGTGTATTCAAAAATTCCCATCAGTGTGTGTGTGAGTTAAAATTAACTGTGCGCAAAAATAAAAATTGGGATTTGTGTCTAAAAACCGAAAAACAACTGTGTTATTAATTTGAGTCATTCAATTTATGTAACGTGAAGAATTAAACTCTGTAAATTGTAAAATAATTGAAAAAAAAAACTATAAGTGAAAAAGTCGTTACACAAAAATAAA
>JABUQX010126960.1:0-5000 GCA_015478945.1 Trachelipus rathkii | reverse complement strand
GAACCCTTAATTATACGTCTTAAGCGTCAAAATTTAACGATTATAAAAAAAATCCAAGTCAAAATCGACTTCCATGACATCAGGAACCCTAATTTGAAACTATATATATATATAAGGTTATATATATAAGTTATATATATATATATAAATATATATATATATATATTATTATATATTATTATTATTATTAAGGTTATTATTATTATTATTATAGTATAAGTATATATGTATATATGTTATTTATATATATATATATATATTATTATTATATATATATATATATATTAATATATATATATATATATATATATATTATTATTAGCAGCAAAGATAGTTAGAAGATATAAGAAAGTTACTATAGCAGGTTATTATTATATATATATGTAAAGAACAAATTTATATATTACTATATATACATATATATATATATTATAAATATATTGTTATTATTACTATTATTAAGTATAGTTACATAGCAAGCACATATTTATATATAAGGAACGGTTTTACGGGGGAGATATATGAGCCGACTGCGGTGGAGAATGGACGTATTGAAAAGAGAGTGGAATAAGAAAAGAGAAGATTTAGAAGAAAGGAATTGGAGAAGCGAACCAAGAAACACAAGAGCTTGCAACGAGGGATTAGAAGTTTGAGTGCTGGTGAAGGAGATGGTTCCTGAGAGAACATTTGTTCAGACTGTGAAGAAACTTTTTAGAAAAAGCAATTACATATTAGCAATTACAAAAATTTTATAAAATTTAAACAAAATTGAAATCTATTTTAATATAACGGAGGAGCACCAAAATTTTAATCTTGATTCTTTTTGATATAACAAAAGTTAATTAAATTAATAAGTGGACCAACATCATTTGGATTTAGTTATTTATTATAAGAATCTAAGAAGAATGGACATTCGATACAGTCTGATAGCGTCCGGTAGCTCAGCGGTAAAGCACTCGCCCAACTAAGCGAAAGACCCAGGTTCGTCACTGGTCGGTCGTCTGAGTGTGTGTTACTCTCTTCTTGGCTCCGTCTTGCTCAGACTTAAAAATTGAGCACACCCCCTCCTAGATTAGGGCTTTGCCCTTGAGTGGTGGTGTTAACTGTAAAAAATAGAGGTGGGTTATTACAGCAGTACATACATAGAAAACATGTTTGAAATTGAAAACCAAAGGCTATATATATATATATATATATACAAAGTATATATAATTATATATAATACATATATATTTATATACAGTTATTACATATACATATATACATATATGTGTAAAGATATTATTATTATATATATATTATTATATTATTATTGAAGTTATTATTATATTATTATATTATTATTATTATTATTATTATACATATATTATTAATATATATATATTATATATGTTATATTATTATAATATATTACATATTATTATATATATATTATATATATATTATACAATATTATTATTAAGGCATATATATATATATATATTTATATATACATTATACATATATATATATATAGTCTTTTAGTTACGCAAGACAGCCACTTCGACGTCATTGGCATATATATATATTATATATATATATATATATTATTATATATAGAGGATGGTTATTATATATATATATATATACATATATATTATTATTAATATAACATATATACATATTGCTAGCTTCTTTTAGTTACGCATGTGTTACTTTCGACGTCGGGTTAATATATATATTGTTAATATATATTAGCATATTATTGGCTATTACATACATACATATTATGTTGAAAGTTATATATTATATATATATATGTTATTATTATATATTATATATATTATTATTATTATATATAACATATATATATTATTATATACATATTATATATTACATATTATATATGAGTTATTGTTATTATTATTATATGGCTGGCGCTGTTATGTATGGTTGCCATACAAGGTTATATTATGCTGCTATACATACAAGGTTGGCGTTACATATATATATATACATATATATATATTAAGTTATTGTCTCTACATAGGGTCCTGTTATGTCTTTACGACCCGTCATTTCCTTTGATTTTTTTTGATGTTTTTTTAAACATATTGCTAGTATATGATACTAATAATGAATTTATGGTGACGGACATGATTCAAAAGTTCTAAATATTTTAAATAATTTTTTAAAAATCACATTTATATAAGAAAAAAATTTCAAAATTGAAATATCTCGAAAAGTACGATACTTACAGAAAAGCCAATTACATATTTGGAATCAGCATATAATGCTTATTAAAAAATTGTAAAAAAAATCAAATATGAAATATCTCGAAAAGTATGACACTTAAAGAAAAACAATTACATATTTGAATCAGCACAGCAAAAGCTTATACAAAATGTAAAACAAAAATGATAATAAAAATATTATTATCGAGCCGACGGGGACAGAGGGGGGGACGTTTTCCATACCCCGTAGGGGAGGGGCGGAGGAACCCCCGCGACACCCAAATACCAAAGAGCGGGGGTTCCGGAGACCCTCCCCGGAGGGGGGAAATAGTCCTACCCCGTCGTTCCCCGGAAGGCCGAGAGACCCCGACTCCTGCCATCTTTGCGGTTTACCCTTGGGTATTCCTTTAGTTAAAAAAAAAAATAAAAAATAAAACTGACGGAGCCGTAAAACGTAACAGGTCCTATATATTTTTGAATCATGTCCGTCACCACTTAAATTGATTGTTAGGATCATATACTAGAAATATATTAAAAAAAAACAAAAAAAAATATCAAAACTGACGGAGTCGTAAAACATAACAGGTCCTCTCGATACGGTGTGGATACATAGTTAGCAGCAGAGAAAAGAGACAGAGTCGTAAATATATATATATATATATATATATATATATATATATATATATATATATATATATGAGATAAGCGAATATATAAAATTTAATTTTTATCTAACAATCTCATCATCTTCCATGGTCTAGTGGTTCGAATCCCCACTCCCGACTGCCCGGTGATTGAGTCTATATGGAACGATCTTTAAATGAGTTCAATGACGTGATGTGTCGTAATACTATGAGGTATTGAAGTAAATTCAAGTTGCTGATATTGATGGTGGTCAATGCGTGGAATATATTTTACAATCACAGAATGACAACTAAACAAGTAGTAAATATAACGATTTCAAACCAGTAGTAAAATTTACTACTTCTCTTTCTACTACTATAGTTAAAGTAGAAAAAAGTAGTTAAAATTAAGTTGTCATTTTTACAACTGAACAAAAGTTCATTTTACTACTATACTAAAAAGCATTTTGCTACTACAAGTAGTAGTTTTCATTCTACTATCCAAAAGGAGTAAAGTTAACTTTTTAGAGGTTGGAGCTCACAGGAACCCGAAAAGTAGTAGAAAAGACTCAAAAAGTTGTTATTTAAACTAAACGCTTCTGCAATATCAATAATACAGGGAGTTATGATATATATACATATAAGGTTAAGGTTGCTAAGTTATATATATATATATATTATATATATATATATATATAAGGCTTTGATATACTATTATATACAGCATATATATGTTGGGTTATGCTATATATATATATATGATATTAAGCATAAGAGTTATAAGAGCAGCATATATATATATATATATATATATATATATATATATATATATATATATATATATATATATATATATATATATATATATATATGTGTGTGTGTGTGTGTGTGTGGTGTGTGTGTGCGTGTGTGACAACACTTTCTCCAAATATTTCTCGTTTTTCACATACTGTTGCATTTATACACTCTGCTAAAATAGGGCGTGGTTTGTTGGAAAATAATATATAACCCAAGTGACTCTGAGAATATTGGACCCAAGTTTAGGTGCATTATTTTCGTCCACGATAGTACAATCACGTGCTGGTATCAAAAAAAAAAAAGAAACCAAAAAAAAAAAGCAATGTTATAGTATATATATATATAAGAGAAAGAGAGCACAAGGCAGCATATATATATATATATATATATATATATATATATAGCATATATATATATATATATATATATATATATATAATATATATATATATAGTTTCAAATCACCTTTCGTGCGTTTGTGTGTGTCACCAAACCAACTCGCTTCCCGGAGTCACGTGCCTGAGTCGCACGCGACTCAAAATGAAATGCTCCGGAACACAGACGTGCATGAACTAACTTCCATAATACATACATAAAAGAGCAGCAGCATATATATATATATATATATATATATATATATGCTATATATATATATGAGAGTAAATGTGAAAGTAAAACATATATATATATAGTATATACATATATATATTATATATTGTTATTATATTATATATATATTATTATTATTATTATTATTATTATTATTATTATATATATATATATATATATATTATTATTATATATATGTTATTATTGATATTATTATTATTATTATATGTATTATATATGCATATAGTAAGTGCATATTATTATTATATATAAATATTATTATTATATTATATATATATATATATATATATTATATTATTATTATATTATATATACATATTATATATATTATATTATATATACATATATATATATACATATATATATATATATATATATATATATATATAAATATATATAGTAATATATATATATATATATATATATATATATATATATATATATATATATATATATATATATATATATATATATATATATATAGAGAGAGAGAGAGAGAGAGAGAGAGAGAGAGAGAGAGAGAGATGGGTATGAAATTTTACATCAAATTATATGAAATTAATTCGTTTTTACATAATAGGGACATTCTTAATATTCAATTCCATCACCAATTAAATCGTAGTAGAAACTAAAAAATTCCATACAAAAAGTCATTTAAATTAAGAAAATTCTTCTACATTTGTCAACAAAGTTTAAATGTATATATATATATATATATATATATATATATATATAT
>JABUQX010126959.1:0-18840 GCA_015478945.1 Trachelipus rathkii | reverse complement strand
AGCAGGCTACAAGGATGCATATATATTACTACATATATTATATATATATATATATACATATATATATTATTATTATTATTATTATTATATTATTATATATATATTATTATTATTATATTATATACATATTATTATTATATTTATTATTATATATATATATATACATACATATATATTATTATTATTATTATTATTATTATTATTATTATTATTATTGGCTATTACATATACATATTATTATTATATAATTATATATTAGAGTTATTATTGTTATTATTATTATTATTATATTATATATTGTTAGTTGTTATTGTTGAGTTATTATTATATTATTATTACATATATTATATATATATATATTATTATTATTATTATTATATTATTATTATTATTTTATTATTAATATATATATACATAAAATTATATATTATATACATATATATATATATATATATATATATATATATATATATATATATTATGATATTATATATATATATATATATATATATATATATATATATATATATATATATATATATATATAAGATAAAAATTATTATATATTTATTAAGAAATGTTCTTTATATGCGAAAAGCAATTGAGAACAAAATGCTTCCATGTTAACTATAATTGATATTCAGAACATTAAAATTGAACTGCATTATTCATTAAAGGATGAACATTGTTTCTTTTATTCTTGTTCAAAGGCTAATTGTAATATAACAAAATGTAAAGATATGTTTCATGATTAAACCAATGTTAGATTTAAGATTACAAGTTAGTTTTTAATTTAAAATTTAATTATTAAATTACTTTAACATCCAAAGTAATGAAATTATAAAATTATTTCTCCAATCATCAAACCTCATAGGTTTTTTTTTTTTTTTTTTAATTAAATTTTTTTTCCAGCAATATGAACAGATATTTCGTTCCCTTGGTGCTGCTACTTCATTAAAATATAACTGAGAGAAGGGATGGAACCCTGTTGACATTGCATACAGTTTCAACAGGGTTATATCCTCCCTCTGAGTTATTTTGTGCTGGGAACACCCATGGGCACCATTCATCTAATTTCGCTTGAATATCAATAGATAATAAAGTGCAAAATATATTCAAATCACAGAATAAAATCTTAAAAAATGAAAAATTAAAGAAGAGATACTTTATTTCATATTTTAATTCTATGTATACGTATAAATTCAAGTTCAAATTTGCTACTTTTGAAAGTCTTTAGTCAAAGGAAGAGATTTTAAGACTTTACCAGCAGTTAATTGAAAATATTAAAGTGACCATAGCTTATTATCAGATTAATAAATAGAGAAAGGATGAAACGGTATTGAAAAACAAATTATATGAGCTCTTCAAAGAATAAGGTATGGGAATAGATAGTTCGAAAGACCTACGTTATAGTAGCGACTGCATAATGAGGGTGACACTACTAAAACCATGAAGCTTTGAAAGAGAGAGAGAGAGAGAGAGAGAGAGAGAGAGAGAGAGAGAGAGAGAGAGAGAGAGAGAGAGAGAGAGAGAGAGAGAGAGAGAGAGAGAGAGAGAGAGAGAGAGAGAGAGAGAGAGAGAGAGAGAGAGAGAGAGAGAGAGAGAGAGAGAGAGAGAGAGAGAGAGAGAGAGAGAGAGAGAGAGAGAGAGAAAGAAAACGAGAGAGAGAGAGAAAGAAACGAGAGAGAGAGAGAGAGAGAGAGAGAGAGAGAGAGAGAGAGAGAGAGAGAGAGAGAGAGAGAGAGAGAGAGAGAGAGAGAGAGAGAATTTTTATAAAATAAAAAGTTTTCGAATCTGTTTTTCTTTCGATATATTATTTGCTATATGGTAAAAGCAGAGCTTTTCCTAATTTTTTAAAATTATTACCACTCACGGGAAGGGTATCTTCATTGAAGTGATTAAATTAACTTAAAACGCTGTAAAAATTGTTCCAATGAATCTTTGGGACAAGCGACAATAATGTCACATAACAATTTTCAATACAGAAGAAAGATATTGCACATTAGAAAATAGCTTCACCAAATTATTTTCCCATACGAAAATAACTGAAAAATTTTGTGACATTTCTGTCACTTGTCTAAACGGTTCGTTGGAACAATTTTTTGCAGTGTACGACACCAATAAGTAGTTTAAGTAGAAAAATAACAGGATCCTTGAAATAAAAATCACGAAGACCGGAAAAGCTTGAATGTGTCTTTCCAAAGAAGTTGCAGTTGTGTAAAAATCACGCAGATGGAAATGAGTTTTTGTATCATTGAAAACTACCTTTTTCTTTTTAACCGGCTAGATATACGAGGAAGACCAAAAGATCATTATTGCCAACGTCTTCTCATCTGTTACTAGGTTTCTCTAAGATGTCTTTCGAAATAATGAGAAATAACAAAAATATAAAATAATGAGAAAATATGAAAGGAAGAGTCGTCGTCATAGGGGTGAACAGCTGGTGTAGTTACAGGTAAGAGAAAGTTGGAAAGTTTAGAATAGAGTCTTGATGGGTTCCATTATTGATAGATTTAAGGGACGAACGGACGTCCATCTGAAATAGCTGATATTGATATAGATAAAAGGAGGAGATTGGAAATTAATGTTTTGGGTTAAACATCATTAAAATCTTTCAATTCGCCCATCTCCATAGCAAAGGAATCATCGAAATACCGAAGCAAATGAGGAAGAATCAGGGAGAAGGGATAGAATATTACCCGACGAGAGTTTCTTACGAAAGCCACACTACCAATTTGAGATATGATTAAAAGAAATAAGATTTTCAAAATTTCTTCTAACATACCATATAGTCTGCAGCCGTAGAATATAATAGTTGTATAGTTGAGGTTACATAGTTGAACTGGTTGAAGGAGTGCATCATTCCAGCAGAGTGAAGGCAGAGATGAAAATATTATATATTATATATTATATATTATATATTATATATTATATATTATATATTATATATTATATATTATATATTATATATTATATATTATATATTATATATATTATATATTATATATTATATATCTATATTCTAATATATATATAGATATATTTTGTTGCTGTTATAATAATATACTAATATTATGTTATGTATTAATAAATGTATATTATGTATTATTACATATGCATATATATTAATTATAAATATTCTAATTTTTATATTTGAAATATTAGGGTCTGCGATTATTATTTAATTATTGCTGATTTAATTTGATTCAATTTTAGTTATTTTTTGATACAATATATATATATTTATTTTAGGTAGTGTAAAAATTATAAATTATTTTAGGGGAAGAAAATTAATAGTGGTTATTCTTTATGGTCATGACATTGAAGGTCTTTTTAATTAATTTTAAAAAATGTTTCTTGTTTTTGAAGCAGCAGGTATGTAGATAGTATGTTACTATTTTGAGACTTCTCGTATTATAAATTACTATTATTAGGATATACCTAAAATATATATTGTTAGTGAGCATTTTAAATCTCACATATTTTGTCGAAGATCGAGTAGAGATTTCCCATATTTAAATTATATTTTATTTATTAATAAAGAATATAATTAATACTATTTTTACTAGTATTATACATGTAAATTAAAATTTATATGATGAAATTGGTCGTAAAAATTATTTTTATATTTATGCAAAACTTATTTGTCGAATTTAGTGTGAATTAAAATTAGTTGAGAATATTATTGCTAAAATAGTATACAAATATTATTTGTAATACGTGCCGGCATCTGTATTATTAAAGTAAGTTTTAATTAGCTCTGTATGCAAGTCTAACTTTGATATCGTGATGATAGCTTTATTATATGTAGTTAATAGTCAACATTTATGATTGTGATCATTTTTTATTATTTTAAAATATATAGTGTAAGTATAATGTGTAATGGTCATATTTATAGCACCAGTTAAAAATCTTTTTTTTCAATTCTCAGATATCGGAAATTTGGCACTTGAATTACATATTTAAGCACATTTTTTACATGAATATTATACACCAGAAAATAATAATGACTTAATATTAATTTTCATCTACTCTATATAGCCGTTACTTACGTTTGACGTTTCTATTCTTGGAATATCTCTGAGTACATATGAGTCTTACGGTATTCATGATTTTTATAGTATTTCTTAGTTGAATATTATAATAGCCTTATTATTTCTCTGTCATACATTTCATCATATTATATGTAATATATTCAATTAAATTATGAATTAGACTATGATATTATTATTGTTATGCATAAGTTATATATATTACTATATTTAGTATATTTATTAAAGTCGATGAGGTTTTTATATAGACCTATTGATTGTCTGAGAATTAATCAATGAGTTAATTGAATATATATATGATCTTGGAATGTGAATAGTGGAATCATTTGTCGTCTACAGCGCTATATGATATATATAATTATATATTATATATTATTATTAAGGTGATATCTATATATATATATATTGATATATAGGATCCATGATTTATTGGGTTTATAAGTGGAGTAGAATATTAAATGGGGAGTATTTATCTAGTTAATGGCGTATATGTGCTATTTTGTTTATATTAACTTTATTTATGGTGTTATTAATACTTATTTATCTGTAGAAATGACTTGTTCCTAAGGGCAAATGCTCGAAGCCTAAAAGGTGTTATGCTGTCTCTAGTCACCCCAGAAGAGGAATAGTACTGTAGGGCATGCTATTGCTGTCCTTTCGTATTTTAAATTTAGACTCTAATCTATAGCAAAAAGATTTACTATTAGGGAGAGAAAACAACCGCTATATCAAGTATATATGGAGGGCGCAGAGACATCTATATACGATTGAGGACGGTGAAATATTGCAATTCTTCTAGAATGGGGTATTCTCTCTCAGTGTTGGGATCTTAAATTTCACCAAGAAGTAACAGAATTAGAGAAATTCAAGACTACTTCAGAGCAAATGACAACAGGATATGCCTGTTTATGGAGATGTTGTCAGAATTTAGAGTTAGGCAAAGGAAGAAGGAGGATGCTGAACAAATAGTTATCTATAGAGGGATAGAGTTGGAAGCAGGAGAGGAGAAATCAAAATGGTTATGTGCTTTTTTTTTCTGGGCAAAAACTACACTTTTAGCCAGCATGATTTCCGAACATGAACATACAGTGGTTTTAGTGATTGGTGCTTGCCAGCTTTGCGTCTCGGTCGCTATCATAATGAAAAATTAAATAATCTCTAATAGGCATGCCTTGGTTTATATTCTATAAATGGATGAATAATCAATGATCAGTTAGAAAGAGAATGTGGAATGATCAATGAAAATAAATGTTGATAGAGTGCAGTGAGATCAATGATGTAAATTGATAATCAGAGTGTAATTGATAATGATAATATATTGAGAATGGATAAGCTTATAATCGATAAGTAATAACATTATAAGTGGTAATACAAATTCCGAATTAATGATCGAATAGAATAGGTAATTAAATAATAATTAAATATTATAGATAATGAACAAATATTTAATTAATAAGTGTGGGACAATAAAATAATAATAAATAATGATATATTGATACTAAGCATAGATAATAATAATCAATAAATGAATGTATATAATAGGATGATCAATGATAAATGATATGTGATAAACGTGGAAACTAAAGTGATGAATGAATAAGAATCAGATTGGAAGATGTAATGGGATAAACACGACTAATTATAGATTGTGAGATAGTAGTAGAAAAATTAAGGTGGATGGTATAGAGTAGATAAATAATAAGAAATATTATAAAATTAAAGGAGGTAGAATGGAAATAAGAAATAAAAGAAATGAATATGATATTAGAAGTAATAATGGCATGAAACATCTTGGAGTAGATAGATATCTAGATGGGAATAAGGGAGTGGATGTGAATTTTGAATTCTGTTATATCGGAATCTTGATGGAGCAGAATAAGGGAATGGAATAGAGACTACTCCAATGGACTCTAATCACTATCGATAACTAAGATTAGGATCAAATTGCTTTAGGATCAAATCGAATGCCGCGCAGCGCGCAGAAAAAAGAAAAGATAAAAGACAACTGTCCATGGGTCTATAGTGAACTGAAAAGTACATAAACAGTTTATAAGCCTTTTATCCTTTGAAATAAAACTATCTTATAAAACTAATATAAGTCCAGGTAGTGATATTATACTATGTAAATAACCAAATATAATGGACTACATATAGTCCCACCCCAGCATATGAGAGCCAGTTACTCCATTACAAGGCGCGGATGAGGCCCCTGTTATAGCTGGAGCAACTGAGAAGAGGAAAAAAAAGTCTCGCATCCTAAACTAGAACTTCCCGAGTTTCTTGGAGTTCCGCCCTAGGCAACCATTGTGATGTGGAGGGTTTCGCAAAAAAAAACATTGTATATTGCTTATGTTAAAAGGTACCAAGAGATGAGTTGCATAATTGGTTAACAACAAGTTAGATAAGAGTAAACGAAAGGAGATCAATGAAACGAAATCGAGAAAGAAGTAATATGAAAGTAATAAGTTAGTTAAAAGGTGTACGTATAGAGAGCGCGAAGAATTTTTGCAGAAGTTGGGTTTTTAAGGAAATTGAAATATTCACAAGTAGGTTGAGATAATCGACTCCAACACTACTCAGAGAAGAATTCTATTATAACCAGAAGGTCAGAGAGAAACTAGGAAAATCGGGGAAAAAAGAATTAAGATCGAAGAGGCAATTTCTAGAGTTATAAAATCTGAAGAGCTGATAGACAGACATTGGGGAAAATGTGTTTTTAATTTTAGAGATGATAATGTACGTATTTCATAGTTTGGAAAAGATTTTCCAGGAAAGGAGGTTAAACGTCGAGGTCAATGTTCAGGGCTTATTACGAAGATCGAAAGTGGACTGCCGATGTTAGCAGTAGTTTGCAGCCGTGAAGTGACGAGATCCAAAATATAAATGAAAAGTGAATAGAGTAGGAGAGAAAGAGTGGCTCTGGAACCGCCTAGAGTTATTTATTGATCAAGGAATCGTCCAAAAGAACAGAAAGAACAGTTCGCCCCCCCCATACAAGAACAAAAATAGGGCCGAGTATTGAAGACGATCTCTGAATGAAACTTGACCCCATTCATATGCAGACAATAAGTAACACCAGAGTCACGAACCACGACAGAAGACCCAAAGTGAGGGAAGCTTGAAAAGAGATTCCAACGCATAGCCGTGGAACGCCCGTACCATCGCATACACCCACCCCAACGCTACAACATAGCCTTGCATATCGTCAAGCGCCCAACAACGCAAAGTTCTCCACCCCGTAAGTTCGCTAGAAACACGGGCACGGAAAACACCAACTCAAAAACAAGTCCAAGCTTAAGCTAAGCAAAAGCACACTATCGCCAGATAGACCCCTCAGCGAAGCGCACCGACAGCCACACCGATTACTAGGTCGATACGCGAAGAGCAGCTTAGGTCGAATGAGAGACTCACAGAATCGGACTTTAAGACTTGAGAGCTTGAGTAGGCGTTATCAAGGATCTCTACCAGATTAGCCAATACAAACGTGAGGCTATTTAGGACGCAGATAGTTCTAGACAAAGCGCACACAATGCGAGCGGCTTCCTTTTTTCGAGCAAACACGGATTGGACAACAGTGCGTGCTTCCAAACACCTGATTAGGGAAAGATACAATTAGTATTGAAGGACAATGAAGCATAAAATTAGTTGACTATACAACGATAGGACAGTCAGGTGAACACGTTAAGCACGAATAATGACCCACCACTTCTACTTCAACAAATACCTACGCGAATGGAGGGTAAATCGACCACCGGGCCGCCCGCCTGTGGTCCTCTTAAGCTTCATTACGATCTTCATGCATAGAGCCCAATGCACCCGCTTATACAAACATATACATGTTTATCAATCACATGGACTAATTATTGGTACACATATGGACACCTTAAGCAGAGTTATAGGAGGAAGGAGGTAAGGAATGCCTCAGAATCGTCTTTCGGGCTATTGAAGTTAGGATGAGAAAAAGCCTTTACATTTAGCAGTAGCTCTCCGTGAAGAGATCTAGATCTTACATTTCAGTTGGTAGAATATAGCAAACACGAACCATCTCAGATCGTACAATAAGAGGAGTGAAAGATCAAGATTTAACATGCAATGTTACTCGCGTAGAAATATTTTAGGGCAGAGGCCATTAAATATTTATCAGTAGGAGATTTACACAAGGATGTTTAGACCAGCACTTTTTGGGCGTTTGAATGAAGTCTCAGAGCTTTGCTCGTGTGAGACGTAAGAAGTATCCTCATACAACGGATTTACTAGCAGAATAGGAAAATTAGCAAGTAAGTGATAGTAGCAGAGAACAGAGTAATAATTTTTTTACCCCCGATACGGCGCGTGTGTCCTCTGCGCCTTAAGACTGACCCACAGAGCAGCACGAGTCGAAACCATGGGATTTTGAGTGAGAGGAAAGATTTAGGTCCGAAGAAAGTGGAATGAACCGGCTCATCCCATCAACGATGTAGCAGCTCCCACCTGATCGGCAGAAGCCGAAGCGTCACCCGAGAGTGCAAGCGAGTGCATTAGAAATTGTAATTATCTTAACGTGTAGAGTAAGCGATACGCTCAAATGTGGAGTCTCTCACCTCCACAACTACGGCTCCTAGTAATCAACGTGCCAGAAAAAACGCATGGAGGCAGGATTGAAGGCTATGATTGGTAATAGAGATAAATATGTAATTCAAAAATATGTGAGAAGATTATATAAATAGGTTTGATTGGTACAGATTTACCTGATAGTTAGTAGTCGAATAGTACTATGTAATATTTAAAGTAAAGCTAAGGTTGTATAAAAAGTCGGACTAGAATATGTTTAACACTCCATGAGAGGTCAAGTGTAGTCTCAGAATTCGAATTGGTATTTGGACACTCTCGCATTCCGAGAATATAGTAGTTCTGATGTGTTGTGGTTCTACTTTAATATGAGTGTTCTGGCAGATCGTTACAACCTGTTTCAGAGAAGTGACGTAAATGTAAGATTCTCGCAACATCCAACTCCACCTTATTCTGTATGAAGAGTGACACCCCAAATCCTTTACTAGTGTGTGGGTTTTCGACATTGAAAGCTCGCCCCTAAATTAGAACGAGCCTCCCCCAGATATTTGGCGAAATGGGTAAGAGAATATAACAGTCATGCGTAGAATTAGGAGTAGTAAAGGATATATATTCGAAAATCATATATATGAGATATATGTAGTAATATATTATAGATATTTTACGTATAGTATACCGTATATATTAAGACTTCTCATATCTACTACTATACTCTACTCTATCATCTTACTCATATTATAGCGGATAGTTATAATATTAGAACATCGTTAGGTATGTCAATGCTTTCATCTCCCTTATATCATGGCTCGTCAGTATTTACGATCTACGTTTTCTCCAGTTATATATAGCACTACTTAAGATGAATACTTTATAGATATCATAGTAAATTACCAATCGAATCTATCTATACGATGAAGTATGCACTAGGTTGATATTTCAAAACGCGAAATGTTGTCACGAAAAGATCCATGGAACAAATTGAGTCATCCAGGAGATTAACTTTAGCGCACGATAGAAGATCATCGTTTGTAAGTAGATAGAAATATGGTGTTCTAATAAACAAAGACTATAATATCATAATAGGAACAGTTAGTATTAATAACAGAGGTTAATGATTATTATAATAACCATTACGTATATAATATAATATATATATATATATTGGGCAATAGGTTTATACATGATTTAAATATCATTAAGTTATTATTGTACTTGTCATTAATCACTCAATTCAAATGAAATATACCGAAAGAGAGCATAGTATATTATTTATAAGAATCTCATTTTCCTAAAGACACAAAACTCCGTCACCTCTGAATCTCTAATGATGAATCATTCCCTTCTTACAGTTCAAATCTTACGCAAGGAGGAATATAATTTGACTAAAAAAGGAGCGGTCAACGAAGGGAATATACTAAACTAAGTTTCTCTGGAGTCAGATAGTGTAATTAGTTCGCGAAACAATAAGGACAATTTTAAAAAAATTGTCACACTGCATTGTGAATGAGGAGTTAAGAGTTGGGCGAGGTAAACTTCACATGACTAGGAGAGGTATTATATGAAGAAAGTGGTTGGCGCTTGTGATTGCAGACCAAAGGAGCGGAATAGATAATTTATGATACCTATGAACTGATGAAACAAAGCATAGAATAAGGGCAAGAGGAGAGGACATGAGTTGAAGCTAAATCAGGTAGGTACTGAGTGTGTCAGTGTTTTTAAGTGGAAGTGAGTGTCAGTGATATGGTTTGTTCAAAGCTTTAATCGAGAAAAGAACAGAGCAATCAATCATAATCTGTACGTTGATAATTAATGAAAGAAGAATTTTGGGAATATGCTATGACAAGAAAGTAACAATTTGTTATGGTTCAAGGCAATTTATATCATTTGTACCACTTACTGAGACCACGCTAACTTAAACAATTGAAACGTAAGAGATATGTTGAAAAACTGGATTTATTTGTAGGTGCTATAAATTGCACCACTATGTAAAATGATGAGTCGGATCTGAGAAGTAAGAGTGTTATGGAACGCTTCCGGTGGTTTCTGGACATGATATGCTAAACGATGATGTTTTATTTGGTAGATTGTATCATTTTCCAGTTCAGGAATATCGTAATAAATCGTATGAGGCTTTTACGTGAGCGGTTTGATTTAAACGCAAGGGTTGTGGCGTGATCTTATAACAATTATAACCAAGGAGGATATATTCATGCACCTTTAGGAAGTCGAGCTCACGTAAAAAGCCTGGCGGCAAGTGTTTGGACAAAAAATCGTGATATCACAGAGATGGGACTTCATCTATGTAAGAGTTATGCGCAGGACCGGAGAAGAAATATTTAGCAATAGGTCTAAGAATTACATGGTGCTCTATTTAGAGTACCAGCGAGAAGAAGCATCACACTAATAATTGAATTATCAAACACTGGTGCATTATAGTTCACCAAGCTCTTATTAGAGTGAGCAGGCAAATTATATATAGCTCGCTAACTGAATTTTGATTTATTAAAGTGATGTATGAATGGGTTAGGTCAAACGGAAGAAGACCACGGTTTAAGTGGGAATACTTGAACGTCGCTAAATGGGGTGTTGCGACGAGTGTGTGCACTTTCCGCGATACTAAGTTTGATGCACTTTAGTTTAGGTAGTAGATGCTCAAAGGAATAAAAAGTGTGAGGAAGGAGGGTGGAAGAAAAAGGATTGAAATTAACCAAGTAGTAAAAAAAGTTTGCAAAGATGTAGTCTTGAGTTAATTTAGATAAAAAAAGTAAAATGGTGACTTCAAATATCTTGCATAGTACAGAAAATATACCTCGATATATAAAATTTTAGACAGAATATGAATGAGAGCTATAAAGAACATGAATTAGAAAGAGAAGGAGTTCAAATGATGAAACTGAGAGAGTAGAGTGTTTTAGAGGATGAACGACTGCCAATGTTTATTGTAATTATATCATTACTGGGAAGTTTGTGGGTGGAAAAAAGGATTTGTTCCGAAATTATAGAGCAAGAAAAACTTTATGGTATGCGAAATGGTTGTTTCACACCTGTGAAAATGTAATTTAACTATTATTATTTCAAAAAAGAATAAATAGGAAGTCTTTGTGCGCGGTAAAGAACAAATTGAGCTGGTAATATAATCAAAGTTTCATGGAAAATGGAAAATACCACATGATCGAGAGTTGCCGAGCAAATGAATGTTAAATGAAATGAGGAGAAAGTCTGTACATCTATATAGAAGAAATATGGTGCGAGTGAGCAACCGCAAACGGTTGGTTTAAGTGGCGAAAGATTGATTGTTTCTATATTACTTTATACTCAGTTGAGTTAAGAGGTAAACATATTTTAGAGAAGTCACAAGTTTAAGAAGATTGTCGCGATAATAAAAGAAGAGAAGAATCCGAGTGCATCTAAATTGTGGCGCTTCACCAGTAAAGGCTCAACGTGTTGTATGAAGTATTTGAAACGCCGCAGATCTTAACCAGAAGACGAGAAAGAGATGCGAAAGAACCCCGGGAAACAAAGTGGTAAAGCGTCTTGGACGGTATTTTTTTCTGCTACCCTAAAAAAAGCAGTTAGATTAGGAGGATATACAGAAGGATCGAAAATAATATTATTCACTATCCTTATAAGATAGTTGATAGAAATGATTATGTAGTGTAGTGGCATAGTGTAGCGCTCAATGAGATGGTAAGCATTGTGGTGTAATGCTGTTTTGAAGAAGTCAGTATAAAGGAAGTGAAGGACTAATCTTTCTGGAGTTGAGATTGCACTAGGACAAGTAGAGAATTGTTGAAAATAGGGAGACCTTGGTGCCAAATTGTCTCTAGGCATGTGGCTGTTAGCAGGATTTATTTCAATGTTTGGACCTACTGTTAACAGTGATCCAACAGTGGCGACAATATATAGCTATATATGATATATATATATATATAGCGTACCATCATAGTAATTGGCAGATTCTGTCTTTGCTAACCAATTTATAAGCGGTCAAGGGGACTCACAAAAAGTAGCACGGTTCTTAATTATAGAGATAAGTACTATATGAAGGTGTTGTTATGCTAAAAATATAGTTTTAAAATCTCTAATAGAGAAAAAGTTAAATAGCTAATACTCAGATTAAATACAGATATTGGAATAGAACAATTAGGTTATATTATAGGATCTGGTTCATAGAGGATAGTTGAGTGGATCTAGTGATATTTTACCTTGAGAATGTGGCAGAGAATAATTCTTAGAAAAAAGATCAGAATGATGAGGTTTTAGCTATGCTCTTATCTTTATTTGGAAAAAGGCATTAATATGATTAAGCAGTGCATAAAGTAGAGTATTGGAAGCATCCCGTTGACATATATGAAATACATTATAGAAAGTTATGGTTTAATATAAATGCTATTTAGTCTATTATGATAGGCCGATTTAAAAGTACATTTTTACCAAGAACTCAGTAAAGGGTGTGTGATTAGGATTATATCACGAAAGGAAGGTGGATAGTAGGTTTTAAGATTAGAGGATGAGTGTAGGTTCTGAGACATAAGGCTTGAGTGTTTATGACTCCCATGGTTTAGTTTAATTATACTTTTATAAGATAAAGTGTAGTTTAAGAGATATTGATAAGATTGTGGAAAAGGAGTACTGATATTCCGAGACTCTGAATGAAATGAGTATAATTTGGAGAAATAAGCGTTCTTAATTTTTGCTCCGAACATCTCTGTGATTGATTGCCGATTACTCAAAGGAATAGAAATCTGACCATAATTGAGAATTGTGTACCGCTATTGAGTCTCTGTAACGAGTGTTTAGAAATAAGGTAAAAGGTCGATTAATAAATAAATAATTCAGTCTAAAAAGTAAAGTTAGATGAAATATTTAGTAATGCCGCAAATACCAAAAAGTAGAACGATCTGAATCATAGGGAGAATTGGAGAACATCATAAAGTAAGGGAAATAGGCGATAAGACACCACCTATAAAGCATGAACAAACAAATTTTTAAGATAACATATAGCGAAAACGGATATTAGGAGCTTTTCGGATGGCTATAAAGAAGAAGATTGACCGACATATGGTATTGACTGAAAGGCTTGATGAAAAACGAAGATTAATTAAGCTCACATAATGCACTTAGTAAAAATTATTGGAAAAAATGGAATAATTATTTAACAAGGTAAGTGTACACAAATGAAAATTTGATCGTGAGTTGATATTGAAATTTGTTCCAATACTGTTCTGTTAATGGATGTGTGAGACACGTGTGGACATTAAATACAACTAATAATGATAAAAAAAGCTAGTTGAGCGTTTTAGATAAATAGGGAAATAGGTTATTTTACCGAGTAATAATTTGTGAGTCAATAAAAGAGAGAGGTTATGAATAGAATTTAGAAAAATTGTAATAGAGATGAAGGGTCATGTGCCCGACTAGGGAGATAGAATGTTCTATGAATTGAGGATAAAGAGCAATAATCAAAGGTATATATATAGTAGGTTAATAAGTAATGGTTAATATATATATATCATAATTAAATTAGGACATTATTTTTGACTGTCGGAAGACATGAATAAAGGTCTGAGCGTAGTGACCTTTAATCATAGATATGTAGATAAATGAGACTTGACTAAGAAAGGCTTTTTTCTACCAATCCACGAGTGATATACAGTATGTTATAAGGCCAATACGTGAGAAAGGGAGAGAAAAATCGCTCAAATGGAGAGTGGTTAGCGAGCAGTAAAAGGAGCTATATCTCAGTGCAAAATTGGGAAAGACATTATTAGTCGAACTATGAGTTCCATAGGATGAGAAGAAATAAAGATTTAACGCACACGAAGTAAGAGATCTCACTTGAAGAGTTAATACAAAGCAAATTTATATTAGTATCATAAAGGAAAAAATTCTGACGACAAGTAGAGTATAGCAATTAAGAGACTACTGAAAACAAAATGTCTCTGTGGATATTTAAAAAACAAGACAATAACAGAATTAAGTTTACTAAATCATGAAAATATTTGTTCCACTCGCTGCTGAAGTCATTACAATCTTGTTAGACAGCCCAACTCTGCTTAGTATTTTGCTGTGCGACATTAACTTGTATGAATAGAGTTTTCTTATTAATGTTTATTTCTAAATTTAATAATTTATTCACTATTCATTTGATATATAATTAATTTTAGATATATTATATTCCTATACCTATTATTATTATTTAGATATATATAAAAAACTTAATTTAAATTTTCATTTCATATTTATTTATATGAAACGGTTCTCATTTTTGAATTATCTGTAGTTGATTAACTCTAAAATTTTATTACAGGTATATATCCTGATATATATATTAATAGAGCTATACCTAAGGAGCAAGAAGAGGAAACCCTCCCTAAGATAGAGAAATTATAAAGGCACTAAAATTATATATTAAACTTCATAGTAACATATTGAGCAAATAAGTAAATATAATAATAATATAATACATAAATTACTAGTTTATATAAGTCGTTCAGTGTTTTAATTCCTGATGTATTTTATTTTATATTAATATATAGTATATATTTAAATATATACCTATATATTTATATATCATATAATATACAAAAATTTTATAGTATATTATATAATCATATTAATATATATTATATAATTATATATTAATATATATATATATAATAATATAATTAATATAATATTAAATCACAAAATATATCATACCAAAGAACTTAAAATTAACCAACATACAAAATATATGAAAAAATTTAACTATATTAATATTATCAATAAATAGTATGATCTAGGCACTACCGTGATCTAAGCACTATATAATATATCTAATATATATATATATATATCATTAATATATAGTTATTATAATATATTATTATATATATTAATAAATATATATTAATTGAAATTATAAATCTTAATCACTTATATATATATACATTTTATAAGTGGGTTTTCCAAATACTATAATATAATATATATATATTATAATATGTATTAATATTATTAATATATATGTTATTATATCTACTATATATAATAATATATATATTATATTAATATTAATTATACTTATATATAAAATATATATATATATATATATATTTTAAATTAATATATATATATATACTATATATATATACTATAATGTATATATTATTAGTATTATATATATAATATATAATATATATATATTATATTATATATATAATATATATATATTATATAATCATTATTATTATATATTTAATTAATATTTAATCATATATATTTATATATTAAGTTAATTATATATTATTAATTAATATATATTATAATATGGATTACTAATAAATATTTAAATACATATTATATCGATATATATTTATAATATACATACTTAATAATATATATTAATTAATATTAATATTATATATAGTATATATTAATATTTATTATATATCATATATATATATATATATATTATATAATCTATATATTATATTAATATCTCATATAATAAGCTATACTAAAGTATACATCAAGCAAATATATCATTAAATATATATATCAACTATATATTATTCAATATATATATATAAAAATATATATACTATAATATATAATTATATACTTATATATTTTATATATAGTAATGATACTTATAATCATAATAATAAATTAAAAATTAATATATTTAATTAATTTATTATATATATATTATATATTATTATATAAAATAATATATATATTAATATATTTATATAATAATTATATATATATAATATATTATATATTAATATATTAATATATTATATATTATATTTAATATATTATTATATATATATTATAGTATAATATATAATTAAATACATATAGTAATATATATATATATATATTATATACATTATCATTAATATATATATATATATTATATTATATATATAATATTAATATAATATAATATAGATTATAATATATTATATACTATATATTATATATTATCATACTAATATTATATATATATATATATATTAATATATATATATATATATATATATAGTAATTATAATATAATAAATTCATACTATTAATATTATATTGATTTGAGTGTATTATTTAGGCAATATATAATCCTATTTATTATTCATAATATATGATATTAATTTATGGTAAGATAGTATCGATAGGAAAACTTTCAATTATTTATCTCACATTCTATATCAAAACATCTAGATATATACTATATATAGTAAGTTTTCCTTATAGTAATTGCTTATTTTATGATTACCTCAGTGACATAGTATATATTACATATTCGTACAGCTCTCTTGAGGATAGTTTTTATGAATTGGAAGGTTAACTACATTACCTAAGTATTGGCGCCATAACTTTGTCTATAATTTCATTTGCTTAGCTTCATCTATATTATTAAGCGTGTACGTTTTCATTTAACGTTATTATATATGTATAATCAATTCAACAACTTATACTGTATTACTTACAAATATGCCCAGTGCTAACTATTATTATCTAGATCTTCTCTCTATGTAATCCAATGTAGAGGACATTTTAGCGATTATTTCTCTCAGTTTCTTACAAACTCTCATTTATTTAATAACCCGACATTATGTTTTATTAATTTGATATCTAATTGTTATATCTATTATACAACAAACATCTCTCAATTTTCAGACAAATTTCATTAATTTTATAATTCAGAGTTTTGTAATGTTATAATCTTTTGTATCATTTATAGTTGATATCTTCATTTATGTGTTACATAATCCAGCCATAGAGAACTATCGTTAATATAATATTGCGAATTGTTTTAAATAAGAAAATTAAGAGAAGAAATGATTTTATATAGTTTTATTAATAGAGAAAATATAACTCTTCGGATATTGGATCTTCATAAATTACTTGAGAGTGGATATAGCGACGGTCAAAAATCTATTATTGATCTAAATGCCGATATGTAAGTCACGTATATTCTAACTTGTAACTGTTGATGATGACCTATCTCATAATATTTACAAATAACTATCCACCCTATTTATAAATACTATTATGTAATATATAGTTTGATGCCTTACACGTTTGCGAATGTATTCCGTCATCGTATTAAAGTAATCTCCAGGTAAATACCGCTTACAATAAGAATTATCGACACCTATATGTATACACTGGAATAAAAAATACAAATCCAGAAATATACAATTCCACTAGTAACCCATATAGCACTGTGATTTGACCAGCTATAGCAATACTAACGATCTTGAGTGTTCTATTAAAGTGGAGTAAGGTGCAGAACTATTCAATATCTCGATACACATTGAACACAAGTAGAGTCAATTCAATCAACAATAATAATAAAGACATACGCATTAAAAAGAAACTTTATATACAGTTATTAGACAGTATGCTTGTGAACGTTATAAAATCTCTCAGTTTCTGCTTTATCAACCTATGAGTCAAACTTTATATTAGCTCACTCTATTAAAAATAGGGTAAATAAAAATAAAATATATATAGATACTATAGTTTAAATATTAAAACACATATTACAGTATGTTATATTTGAGACTCAGATTATAGTACACATTACTTACTATCACTCATGTAATAGTCAATTTAGTCATAGCTCACAGGTATACATTGTAAGTCATAGTTCTTATTCCTTACTAATAATATATACTATAATATAGGATAAGAACATCGAAATTAAATAAATTTTATCCGGCCATGCAGATTATTATTACGGCACGTAGTACCATTATTTTCAACTTTTATAATCCATAGACCTTAATAGTATCCTTTTATTTCATGACTTGGGTAAATCCCTAAATAAACAATCTTCTGAGATTATAGTTAAAATATAATCACACATTCCAATTTCAAATTCCCTTATTAAGCTGCCCCCATGGCATTTTAACTATAACAGCGAGTTTTCCACATTATTTCAATTCACCTTGTACCCTTTGGAACCACATCTCCAATAATTTATGTATAATGTATAATATATACTATATTATTATTATCTTATATCTCCGATCAAATGCAGATATGAATTCCAAGAAGAACATTCTGTTGATGTCTTTCCTGTCTCTCGTTACTCTTGTTCCTCTGTCCTTCAGCAGTTCGAGGGAATCTTTCTATGGCGATGGACATGAGCGAAAACTTTCTATACAGTTTGATACAAAAACTTAGATTTCAATTTTTTTTTTCTAACCTTATTCCTAATTTTATTTCCGGTCGCTTTATTGCA
>JABUQX010126958.1:17500-21250 GCA_015478945.1 Trachelipus rathkii | reverse complement strand
TATTATCCTAACTTAACCTAATATAACCTCAATACAACCTAACCTAACCTAACTAACCTAAACCCAATCTTTTTAATTTATCCGGACCGTCGCCTTAATTATAAAAGATATATGACATCAATGGAAGGAATTGAGATACACTTTTGCATAAATTTTTAAAAAAATTGAGGAAAAATATCGGAAAAACATTCATATTTTATTAATTTATTTAAGTTCCCAGCTAATAAGATATAAACATTCTTCTTAATCTAACCATTACATAGCAAAACTTATCATAACTTTGCCTCCCAAGCGGTACCGCGAGCGTAGTCGTATACCATGAAACACTAAATACTAATACCCCAACACTATACTAATTTTCCTTCGATGTGTTAATATAACTAGTTTAACTCTTCAAAAAAATAATAATGTGTTCAAATGCGTTTAAATGATTCGACGGTCTTGATAATTAAAAAGAGCCCCTAGGCCGCAACCTAACCTAACCTACCCTTACTAACCTAAGCCTAACCTAACCCAACCTAAGCCTAACCTAACCTAACATATCCAAACATAACCTCATCTAATCGAGAATCACTCTTAAGAATAACAGAACCACTACAATACTACTAATGTTTTATTTCACCGTAGTAAAATATTTTCGTATAAAGAACATATGAACTCAAAAAGTTAAATTAAATATGTTTATTTTCATACTTTATTATTTTATTTTATTTTTTTGTGTCCGAACTCGTTTAAATGTTTCACAGACTGAACTTAAAAAAGACGCAATCTAAAATACCTTACAAACCAACCGCAACCTTTAGAAGACTGCTAAAAGAACCCAATGGTCTTTTCTCTCTACCTTGAGGGCTCTATGTGCGTAGTGTGGTGTGTTTTTTTCTTTTTTTTATTTTACGATAGTCACCACTCACTCACGGGCAAAGCCCTATTCAAGGGATGGGAGTATAGTATGCTCAAAGTTCACCCTCTAGCACAAATTACGCAGATGAACACCAGACGCTGGCTTTAAAGTAGAGGAGATTAAATTCAGCTGAAACACAGAAGATGGAAAGAATTCCACAGAACAGAGTGGCAGTAAAGAAGGAAGCTTATTCCGCAGCGAACTAGCCTGGAATTAGCCAATATCAACACAAAACTCGTGCGCCTATACAGCACCCCTTGTGCTACGAGGGTGGGGGGGGGGGTGCGTCGTAAAGGTGGTGGTACGTGAGTGATAAGTTCCCTCGAGCACTGCCGCTGCGGTACCTATTAGAATAGAGATAAAGCACCAACGTCGCGCCGCAAAGATAGAGGTCAAGTGAACTGGAAAGTACAGAACAGTTTATGAGCCTTTTGGTCTTTGACTCGACCCTGTCTAGAAGCCGGGTGAAGCCAGAGCTCCCTCCCCCCCCCTCCGCAGATATGAGAGCTGTACTCCATACAAATATGGATGAGACCTTTGTATAGCTGGAGTAATTGAGAAGAGGAAAAAGGTCTCGCAGTCTAAACAACACTCCCAGTTTCTTTGAAACCGCCCTAGCAATCGTTGTGATGTGAAGTTTCCAAGACACTTTTTTGTTTATGTTAAGGCCAAGGATGTTTATATTGTTAACAGGAGAGACGAGAAACCGTCGAAAGAGATAGGAAAGTAGAAGGTATTTTACAGAGGGAGATTTGTAGAAATTGGGTTTTTAAAGAATTGAATTTCGTAAGGTTGAGACGACCCCACCTTGGTAATTTTAAAATTGATTCCAGACAATCACTAATAAGGTAAATACAAGGTTTTATAACTGTAATTACAATTTTAAATCCTACCTCTAAAATTCTTAAATAAGTCCACATAAGCACTTTAAGTTTCTATTATAGTACTTAATTCATTATTGTGAAGGGACAATGAAGCAACTCCCCTACTTCACAAATAATCGTCACCCATCATAAAAATGTTATGCCATTAATAAATTCCCCAAACCGGTGCAACTCTGCCACAATAAGTGAGTACAGGAAAACTCTCCAGACCCATAGTAGTTTGACACAACTCCAAAATAGAATAGAATCGGAAAGATTAAGACGGAAGGGAGACAATTCTAGAAGTAAAAGAGGGAGCAGAATTGAAATGAGTTGAAGAATGAAGGATCGAGTCATCTGCATATGAGTGAATATAGTTAGATGTGCAGGTGAGAAGATCATTACTGAAAAGTAGGAATAAAGTAAGAGATAAGACGAACCCTGAGGAAACACCACTATTGACAGAAAAAGAAGAAGGAACACCACTATCAACACAACAGCCCGATATTGAGTGATTTGAAAGAAAGCTAGACATAAGTAAGCAAAGGAAGGGAGGAAACCAAAGGAAGGAAGTTGGAGAGCAGTGCTCGTGTCATACGCCCGTCAAATGCTTTGGATATGTCAAGCGCCACCACGCGAGTCAACCCGTAGTTCCAAAGAGCGGAAAACCATAATTCAATTAGATAGGAAAGTATATGACCAGTAGACCTCGAGCGCCGAAAGTGCGTACTGCACTCAGAAAAAGGGAAATAATTTTCAGATGATTCTAACGAAGGGAGAGTTGAAAAGGGTTTCATAAGATCTTAGAAGAAATACAAAGTGGAATCTATAGGGCGATAGCCTAGAAGGATGCAGAGCTGCTCTTTTCTCGGAATAGGTTAAGACATGTGCGGGCTTCCAAACACTAGGGGAAAGTGCTAGTAATGAGACATAGAGATATAGTTTGAACCAGGACCGGAACGGGCCACGGAACGCACACTCCCTCAAAAACTCGGGGAGGAATTCTATCCGGGTCACCCGCTTTCCTAACGTTCATAGATTTCAGGAGCCCATGCAATCCGATCAAATGTAATCACAGGCAAAGGCATAGAACACACACTTGAGAGGGGAAGGAGGAGGAAGAGGAATGCCAGAGTTCGTCCAGTGTTAGTTAGAGGAAAATTAGGGAAGTCGAAGAGATTGGCCATTGTCAGTTGGGAGAAATTAGCAACAGAAACCATCAGATCAAATAAAGAGGAGAAAGGCAGATTTCTTACAGAAGTTGTTGAGAGATGTTTGGCAAGAGGCCAGGAAAGACTTTTAGTAGGAGATCCAAGGAGGTTAGTGCACTTTTGTTTGATGAAAGCCCTCTGCTCTTCGAAGAGTATCCCTGCAAACGATTTCTAGCTGAATGAAAATTAGGGAGAGTGATAGGAGAACGAGAATTTTTCCACCCGATACGCACTGTCTCTTGCCTGAAATGGCAAGAGAACAAGCAAGATCGAACCATGGATTATCATGACGGAAAGAAAGATTTACCATTGTAATTTAACGCGTTATCATCTTTGGAACCTAAATAACTTATATTCTTTGTTTTGATATATTCAAAAAGAAATACTAAAAAAAAAAAATCTATCTAAAACAAAGCCATATTATATATATATATATATATATATATATATATAATAGTATATATATATATATTATAATATTAATATATCATATATATATATATCTATATATTCATAATATAATATAATTATATATATATATAATATATATATATATATATAATATTATATATAGAAATATATATATATTATATATGTATTATATCTAAAATATATATATATATATATATAATATTATATACGTATATATATAAATTATGTATATATATAATATATATTATATAATATATATATATATATATATATATATAGATATAGATATTTATATATATAAATATATTGCGTCTGTTTTGCAGGAGGCTTACTAGCCCACCAA
>JABUQX010126958.1:2500-12500 GCA_015478945.1 Trachelipus rathkii | reverse complement strand
ATATATATATATATATATATATATATATATATTAATATATATATATATAGTATATATATATATATATCATACTATATTTACTTGCACCACACAACCTACACACACATACACTATGGACACTTATACACACATTCACTATGACACTTATTACACACTATGACACTTATTAGCACTTCCACTCTCCATAGACACTTACATTTAAACATATATACACTTACACTCACAACCACACACAGATACCACTTACCACTCTACAACTGATGCCTCAGCTTTTGATGGCCTCAACTTTGAATGGCCTCAAACTTTGATTGCCTCAACTTTGGATGCCCAGGCATAAATGCCTCAGCATTTGATGCCTCAGCTTGAAGGTTCATCTTTGATGGATTGATGCCGCAGCATTGATCATCTTTTGATTACCATCTATTATTGATGATTCATCTTTGATGAAATAATTCACCTTTGATGGCTCATCTCCACGCCACATCATAGAACGAGCTAATATTGATGTCTTCCCCCAGGTCATAATTGGAACACCAGGTCGCCGCATGCGCCCCTCCGCACAAAGTCAGTCGAACACCGCACCCGAAGGTGCGGGACCCCGAGCCGCGCCTGACAGCTGAAGTATAAAATATGATTAGTACGAGAAGTGTACAGGCTTGAGCGTGTTCGACTTGAATTTCTTGATATACAGGAGATGTAAAGCTCATCGCGATGACGGGCCTCTTGTGCCTCATGGATCTCCCAATATTTTTTGACTATTACATACAGTCTTATATACCGATTTTTATTAAGAGAACACACGGTTATGTTTGCGCTCTTCATACCCATGATAATACACACTTTGATATACCTCATGACAACGGCATTCTCTTTATATGTGTGTTTCCTTAAAATTGACATTCTCATGCATAGATTTAATTATCAAATTTTTAAAAATTGTAGGATAAGAAGAAAAAAAAACAGACACGATAGAGAGGCGCCTTGATATATAACATTTTATTTTACTACAATGTGTCACGAAATATTCTTATGGAAAAACTTATACTTTTACAAACCTTAACGCATTTAAATCAATAACCAATCAATACACAAAGGTGTTACCTAACACCTAAGGGGGGGATTAGTATCGCTTTTGTTCTTTACTTGCTTTGTACTGTTCTTACACCTCATGATTTTACCTGCTTTAACTCATGTTTTTACTGCTTTAACTTATATGTTTAACTGCTTTAACTCACATATTTATTAACATTACATCCCTTAAAGCAGTAAATCAGTAATCAATAGAGGTGTTACCTAACACCTAGAGGGATTAGTCATGCTTTTGTTTTAACTGCTTATACTGCTTTAAACTTCATGTGTTACTGCCTTTAACTCATGTTTTACTGCTTTAACTTATATGTTTTACCTGCTTTAACTCAACATATTTATATAAACCCACTTACATTACTACCTCCTTAAAGCGTAATCAGTAAATCAATAGAAGGGTACTGCTTAGCAACAAGGGGATTAGTTTGCTTTTTGCTTTAACTCGTGTTTTACTTCTTTAACTCATGTTTTACTGCTTATTTAACTCATGTTTTACTGCTTTTAAACTCATATGTTTTACTACTTTAACTATATTATTTATTAACATTATTGCTTTTTACTTTGTTTATCCTAATACTCTTATTTTATTCTTCATTATTCATTTTATAATTATTATTTTTATTTTTAGTATGTCCTATTTTATATACTTATTTTATATACTTATACCTGAATGTTATTTTACTTCTACCTACTGTTAAATTATTATGTTAGAACACACAGTTCATTATGACACTCATATACCAAACACCATTCCCACTATGACACTTACATGTTACCCATAGAAACACTTTACATTTACCCTTATACACACAACAACCACCACCACAACAACCACCACACACAGAATTACTTACACACGCAGATTTACTTACACTCACACTATTTACTTACACTCACACACAGATTTACTTACACTCACAAGATTACTTACACTCACACACAGATTTACTTACAACACACAAACAGATTTACTTACACACACAGAATTACTTACCACACACCACACACAGATTTACTTACACTCACACCACAGATTTACTTACACACACCACACACACCCACACACACGCACACTCACTAACACATTAATTAAATAATTTTTATTAAAACATTTTATGTTTTAATTAAACACGTACATTTATATTACTCATTCAAATATAACTAAAATTATTTCCAAGTTTCTTTAAAACTTCTATAATAAATTCAATCATTATCTTGGGAACAAAGATTTATTAATTAAAACTGTTAATCTTTTTGTTTTATTAAATGGTTATAAGTTTGTAATTTTTTAAAAAAACTTTTACTAAAATTTTATGAAATTTTGATTAATAACATATATTTTACTACCTTAAAGCAATAATCAGATAAATTCAAAGGTTAAGGCCAGCCCCTAGCACCCCTCTACATCAAGCTTTGCCACGTTTTGTTCTATTGACTTACTTCTTTACATCATCTTTAGCCATGTTAATAAGTATAAAAAATAACAAAATAAGTTCTTCTCCGCTAACCATAACTTGTATTTTATTAAAATCATTCTAAGTTTTATTTAAAAATAAACAATTATTCACTCTTACATTTATCATTATTCATCGATGTTAACTTAAAAATATTTTCAACAGTTTTTTTTAAATAAATTCCGGGTTCTTCTTTATCATTATATGTATTACTCTATGTACAATTGACAATTCCATCACGGAGAAAACCACAAACAACCCCGCACTCCTTACAGATTACGAAACTGGACCTCTCTCTGTAAAATGTGTTGCAATAACTACTTTAGGCTCTAAATTTAGGAAAATCCTTTTTGTATCCCGGGGCGATTAAGCCTTAAGTCCAGGTCAAAATATATTTCCAAACTGACCTTTTTCTGTAAAGTGTGGTGCAATAAACTACGTTAGGCCGAAATTTAGGCCTAAATTTAGGATAAGCCTTTTTGTAGACGGGCTAATTTAATCCTAATACCACAGGTCAAAAGGTAAATCCAGTATAGACAAGAATCATTGTTATTATTATTTTTACTAAATTATATTTTCAAACTGAAAACATGCTGGATCGGTAAGGTCCTTTAAGCAGGTAAGAAGAAAATGTTTCCTCACTTGTGATTGGTCGGAGTAGTTTTTCCCTAGTTCAAAAGCTAACCACCAGGGCTCAGAATGAGCCCCACCCGCAAGGCAGCCCAACCCCGCACCCGCAGGTGCGACCCACCGCGTCCCCGCCCGCCCGCGTTCCGCCCGCCCGCGTTGCCGCCCGCAGGCCGCAATACTTTCCGACGTTCCGCCCGCCGCGTGCGCCCGCATGTGCAATATTAATATTCCCTCGCGAATGAAATATATATATATATATATATATTACATATATATATATATTGTAATGCTAATATATATATACGTTGGTATATACCAATATATATATATATATATATACAGTTATATATTATATATAGTATTATTGTGTGTGTGTTATGTGTGAGGTGTAAGTGTCTATGGTGTGGAAACGTACGTGTCTATGTGTATTTGTGCGTATGTTGCTGAATAAGAGATTAGTGTATGTGTGTATTAAGTGTACAGTGTACAGCTGTCTATGGTAAGTGAAACTGCTATAAGATGGAAGCATCAATATAGGTGGCTCATCCAAGATGACGCCATCAAAAGAGTGAGTCACTCAAAGCATGAACCACCAAAGCTGAGGTACTAAAATATCCGAGTGGGTGGGTATGTTAGGTGTTACTATTGCGTAATGTCGTGTGTGTGTGTGTGTTATAAGATGAATCATCAATATAGGTGTATCAAAGATGACCCCATCAAAGATGAGTCATTCAAAGTTAAACACCAAAGCTGACGTACCAAAATTAAAGTTGAAAGGTATCCAAAGCTGAGGCATCAAAAGTTGAGGCATCAAAGTTGAGGGCTCAAAAGTTGAGCATCAAAGTTGAGGCATCAATACTGAGGCATTCAAAGTTGAGGGCATCAAAAGGCTGAGCATCAAAGTTGAAAGGTATCAAAATATCGAATGGGTGGGAGCGTAGTGGTAAGTGTGTATGTGTGTGTTGTGTGTGTGTGGTTTTTAAATTTAATAATAACAATAGGTATGAAATGTAAATAACACTAAGGATAATAATAAAATAAAATGTCTTCTAATAAATTATACGTTATATGAGTAAGTGAGTGTGCGTGTGCGTGTGATAGTGTGTGTGTGTGTGTTGTGGGTGTGTGTGTGTGTGGTGTGTTGTGTGTTGTAAATTTCATTCGCGCGAGAATATTGCGCCTGCGGGCGGCCCGCGGCGGGCGGGACCGGAAATATTGCCGCCTGCGGGCGCACGCGGCGGGCGGGGAACGCGACGGGTCGCACCTGCGGCGGGCGCACGCGGCGGGCGCACGCGGTGGGCGGGAACGCGGCGGGCGGGGACGCGGGGATATGGCGCCTGCGGGTGCGGGTTTGGCTGCCTTTGCGGGTGGGGGCTCATGCTGAGCCCTGGTGGTTAGCTTTTGAACTAGGGGAAACTACTCCGACCAATCAAGTAAGCGAAAACCATTATCCTTCTTACCTGCTTAAAGGTTCTTACCGATCCAGCATGTTTCAGTTTGAAATATATTTTATAAAAATAATAATAACAATGATTCCTGTCTATACTGGAATTACCTTTTAACCTGGTATTAGGATTAAATTTGCCCGTCTACAAAAAGGCTTATCCTAAAATTGTAGGCCAAATTTAGGCTAACGTAGTTATTGCACCACATTTTACAGAAAAAGGTCAGTGAAATATATTTTGACCTGAATTAGGCCTAAATCGCCCCGGGATGCATACAAAAAGGATTATCCTAATTTTAGACCTAAAGTAGTTTTTCCAACACATTTTACAGAGAGAGGTCAGTTTCGAATCTGTAAGGAGTGCGGGTTGTGTTGTGTTTTCTCGTGATGCATTGTCAATGTACATAGATAATAATAATAATAATAAAGAAAACCCGATTATTTAAAAAACTTTGAATATTTTTAGTAACATCGAGTGAATAATATAAATGTAAGTGAATAATTGTTTATTTTTAAATGAAAAACTTTTAGAATGATTTAATAAAAACCATGTTATGTAGCCAGGAGAAGAAACTTATTTTGTATTGCATTTGTTATACGTTCATTACAGTGGCTTAAAGATGATTGGAAAAGCAGTAAGTCAATAGAACAAAAACGTAGGCATAGCTTGATGTATAACTGATTTACTCCTTTACTGATTTACTGATTTATTGCTTTTTAAGGTACGTAAAAATATATGTTTTTTAATAAAATTTCATAAAATTTTAGTAAAAGTTAATTTTTAAACTTGATAGTTATAAAATTTATAAACAAAAAAGTATTAACAGTTAATTATAAATTCTTTGTTCAAAAGATAATGATTGATTTATTATAGAAGATTTAAGAAACTGGAAATAATTTTAGTTATATTTGATTGGTATTATAAATGTACGTGTTTAATTGAAACATAAAATTGTAAAGATTATAAATTATACGTTATATGTGTAAGTGAGTTGTGCGTGATGTGTGGCGTGTGCTTGTGTTGGGTAAGTAAAATCTGGTGTGAGTGTAAGTTAAATCTTGTGATGTGTGTGTAGAGTAAATCTGTGTGTGTAAGTAAAACTGTGTACAGATGTGTGTGTAAGTAAATCTGGGTGTGTGAGTGTAAGTAAATCTGTGTGTGTAAGTAAATCTGTGTGTGAGTGTAAGTAAATCTGTGTGAGCGTAAGTAAATCTGCGTGTGTAAGTAAATCTGTGTGTGGAGTGTGTGTATGTGTTGTGTGTGTGTTGTGTGTGTGTATATAGTGTAATGTAAGTGTCTATGGGTGTAATTGTAAGTGTCATAGTGAATGTGTGTATAAGTGTCATAGTGAATGTCACTGGTGTGTTTCTAAAGAATAATAACAATTAGGTATGAAGTAAAGAACATAAGTATATAAAAAATAATAATAAACATAAAATAATTAAAAATAAAAATAATATTTAAAAATAATAATAAAAATAAGCCTAAAAAGTATTTAAAAACAAAGTAAAAAGCATAATGTTTAAATAAATATATGAGTTAAGACAGTAGTAAAACGATATGAGAGTTTAAAGCAGTAAAAACATAGTTAAAGCGAGTTAAAACATGAGTTAAAGCAGTTAAAACAAGTAAAACAAAAGCATACTAATCCCCTTCTTGCTATGAACACCTCTATTGATTTACTGAATTTACTGCTTTAGGTATGTAATGTTAATAAATATATGAGTTAAAGCAGTAAAACATATAAGTTAAAGCAGTAAAACATGAGTTAAAGCAGTAAAACATGAGTAAAGCAGGTTAAGCAGTAAAACAAAGCATACTAATCCCCTCTAGGTGTTAGGTAACACCACCTCTATTGATTTTACTGATTTACTGCTTTAGGTATGTAATGTTAATAAATATGTAAGTTAAAGCAGTAAAACAGATATATGAGTTAAAGCATTAAAACATGAGTTAAAGCAGTTAAAACAGAGTTTAAAAACAGTAAAGCAAGTAAAACAAAAGCATTTACTAATTCCCCCCGAGGTGTTTAGGTAACACCTTTATTGATTACTGATTTACTGCTTTAGTTTGTAACATATATGTTTTTAATAAAATTTTCGTACAATTGTTTAGTAAAAATTAAAAATGTTTATATAACAGACACTCTCTTTTTATTTTGGCGTTTTCATTCTTGTAATCATTTATTAACTTAAAAAGTATTCAGTAAAAATATAAAAGATGCCTGTAATGAGGTAAAGTTTTAGGGATCGCAAAATGTTTTTAATAAAAATGTTTAAGTATGAAATAAAAGAATGACTCATAGTTATATTTGAAAAGAAATTCTTTGAATTGTTACATTGAATCATATTTTTCGTTCGCGCGGCGGGTCGCACCTTCGGGTGCGGGGTTGTCAGCCTTCGTGCGTGAGGGCGCATGCGGCGCCCTGGTGTTCCCAATTATGACCTGGGGGAATAAGACATTTTAATATATAACTCTGTTCGTATGATGGGGGGGTAGAGATTGAGCCATCAAAGGTGATTTTCATCAGCATGAATCATCAATATTAGCTGCGTATCAAAGATGACTCATCAAAGATGAATGTATCAAAGATGAACCTTCAAAGTTGAGGCATCAATGCTGAGCCATCAAAGTTGAGGCCATCAAAGTTGAGGCATCAAAGTTGAGGCATCAAAATATCGAGTGTCGGTGAGTGTAAGTGTAAGTGTATCTGTGTGTGGTTGTGAGTGTAAGTGTATATGGTTTAATGTAAGGGTCTATGGAGAGTGTAAGTGCTTATAAGTGTCATAGTGTGTATAAGTGTCATAGGGAAGGTTGTATAAGTGTCATAGTGATGTCGTGTGTTAGGTTGTGTGTGCAAGTACTAATATATATATATATATATATATATATATATATATAATATATATATTATATATATTATATATATATATATTATATATAATATATATATATATTATATATATATATATATATATATAATATGGTTATAAGTGGTAGAAAAATACTAACTCATAGTAGGAAGCATCTTAGCAACTTGTAATATACACCAATCGATTCCTCATACCTTATAACCTAGTGGTAGACACCAATATTAGGGCTATTCTAGGCTCAAGGGAGGCTAGAAAAGGCTTGAAAAAAGTGGCACTCAGGTTGGCACTTATTGGCACTCACTTGGCACTATCTGTGGCACTCACTTGGCACTCATTGGCACTCGTTGGCATTCATTGGCACTCATTGGCACTCACTTCGGCACTCACCTGGCATTCACCTGGCAACTCATTTAATACTCATAGAACACTAAAAGTTGAACATCACTAGATACTTCTTACGGTGATTTGGAACCATCAAAGCCAAAAAATTACCGTGCGTCAAAATTGACCCATGGTATCTGGCCAGCCCCTTCTGAAAATATGTGATCAAAGAAGTTTTAGATAGTGAATAAGTATTAAAGATTAGAGCAGTCTTTCTCAAAGTGGGCGATAACGCCCCCTTGTGGGCGCTGGAGGCCTAGATGGGGGCGGTAAGGGGCCTAGAAAAAAATGGGGGGTGTTGAAGTGGTTTAGGGGGGCGATGGCTGATTTGTAATTTCATCTACTTAATATTTTAAAATTCACTGAAATTAAAACCTACCTACTACAAAACATCGATTATTTAGTAATTTTAGTTCATATTTCTGCCCTACCAAATGGCTACCAAGAATTTTGGCTACAAAAGCCAATCCCGCAATTGTACCCTGGATTGTGGTTGATCGTTCAACGATTTTTGATAGCATTCCCATCGTCATATTTGTGTGAACGTATATTTAGTGCTGTGGCAACGCTGCTTACTAAAAAGAGAAATCGTTTGCATGTTACCGAACGCTGCGACTTGCGGCTGTTTTTGAGTAAATTCGAACCTGATATCAACAAACTTGTTAAAAATTATCAGATTCATCCTTCACATTAGATTAGTTTGAAAATTAAAATTGATTGTTTGTTTAAAATTAAAATTGATTATGTTTGTTTTAATTTGAATAAAAGATATTCTTAATATTATAAAGTTGCATTTTAATTGCTCTCACTGGTAAAAAAGTCTCGTTTAGAATGTAAGTTTAAACTCCAGACCAGACTAATATAGCACACTATAGTTAAATTAATTAAAGTAATGAATGTCATTGTGGTTTTTAAGTTTTGGTAAATTAAAAAAAAATTGGGGGGCGCTGAAAAATAATTGATTTTCAAAGTGGGCGGTAGACGAAATAGGTTTGAGAACCTCTGCCCTAAAGGAAGGACAAAAAATTACCGTGGGCCAAAATTGACCCATGATATATGGCAAGGTTAAGGCCGAAATATCATGGTCAAACAAGGTAAAGACATCAAAAACGGGCTAAACCCTAACAGGGTAGCCAAAAATTACGTGGGCCAAAATTGACCCATCGGTATATGGCAAGGTTTAAGGCCGAAATATCTATGGTCAAACAGATAAAACATAAACCAAATAGGGCTAAGAGCCCCATAAAGGCCAACGCCCACCTTACCGCGTGGGCCAAAATTGACCCATGGAAGACCAAAGGGTTGATCGAAAATTAGGGTGGGTCAAAATTGACCCATGGAAGACCAAAGGGTAGCCAAAAATTAGGCGTGGGTCAAAATTGACCCATGGAAGACAAAGGGTAGGCCAAAAATTCACCGTGGGCCAAAATTGACCATGGAAGACCAAAGGGTTAGGCAAAAATTTACCGTTGGGCCAAGAAATGACCCATGGAGATCCAAAGGTAGCCAAAATTTACCGTGCGGCCAAAATTACCCCATGGAAGACCACAAAGGGTAGCCACAAAAATTACCGTGGGCCAAAACTGACCCATGGAAGACATCAAAGGGTAGCCAACAAATTACCGTGGGCAAAAACATGACCCATGGCAGATCAAGGGGCCCATGGTATCTGGCAAGGTGGTCAAACAAGGTTAAGACATCAAAAAAGGGCTAAGTCCCTAAAGGAAGATCAAAAATTACCGGGTGGGCAAAAATTGACCCATGGGTCGAAAAAATTAGGGGGCGTAAATTAGGGCGGGCAATACGTTACAAACGGTTGCTGACGCAACGTTTGGCCGCAAAAAAACCCCTTCTTCGCAAGGGTTGCCAAAAATTAGGGTGCCAAAAAATTGAGGGTTGCCCAAAAAATTAGGTGGTGGCCAAAAATACCGTGGGGCACAAATGACCCATGGAAGACAAAGGGTTGGTCGAAAAAAAGGTCAAGGCCCAAAAAAGGTCAAGCGTCAGGTAAAAATTCGAGCTCAAAAAAGGTCACGGTCAGAAAAGGTCAAAAAAGGTCGCGGTCAAATTTTCGTCCGGAATCCCCTTCCTACTACTATTTAGCACTGATAAATTAAAGAAATTATAAAGG
>JABUQX010126956.1:7500-10000 GCA_015478945.1 Trachelipus rathkii | reverse complement strand
TAATTATAATAATAATAATAATTAATAATAATAATAATATAATGAATAATAATAAATAATAATAAGTAAAATTAATAAATAATAATAATAATAATAATCGGAGAAATAATAAAATAAGTTCAATTTCAAAAAAAAATTCAAAAATGGTCATATTCAACATTATAGATAGATACAATCAGTCATTAAAACAACAAGGGATTATACATTTTTAGATATATTTGTTAAATATTTTTACAATTTAAATACATCAGTTAATTTTAATAACCAAAATTAATTTCCCTAGTATAGAAATGGGTTACTAAGATTGCAACACAGTGTTGGTGTCCTTTGAAACCCGAAATACATTTAATGATCTAAAAATAACTAAAACCATAACAATAATAATAATTATACAAGAATAACAATTAGAAAAAAATAAAATTAAAATAATAATAATAATAATAATAATAATAATAATAATAATAAATAATAATAATGATAATAATAATAATAATAACAATAGAAACCTTTACAAAAACAATATAATAATAATAATAAATAATAAATATAATAATTAATAATAATAATAATAAATAATAATAATATTAATTTAATAATAATAATAATAATAATAATATAGCAATAATAATAATTAATAATTATATATAATAATAATAATAATAATAATTTAATAATTTAATAATAATAATAATCAATAATAAGAAAATTTTATAATCAGCGTCAAAATATTTGGAACGTACTTTTTCTAACAAAGTTCTTTCAATTTTCTAAAATAGTTCGTTTTATTTTCAGAAAGAAATTTTATTCAGGACTATTCGAGAATAAAAAGAAGACCTTTAAAACTTTTATATATATACCAATAATGTTCGCCTGACATACTTCAGCGAATATCACGGTTAACTTAACTATATTATAATGCAGCTACAAAAAATAAATTTCTAAATATAAAAACAATAAATTATCTTTACATTAATTGTGAATTTTAAAAAATAATTTTGATGAAAAATCAAAAAAATCAAAAAAATCAAAAAAACCACCATGCTTTGCAAAATACAACTATTATCATGGATACTAGGTGTAACCTTGCAAAACACTCAAATATTCAAAAACATTCAAGCATTCATTTCATTTCATTAAATTTCACATTTGATGTCGGCTGTAAGTTTTTTATAATAAAAAGAGAGTCGGCTAGCCGCAGATAGTTTAAAATTACCAACTTAAATAAAATTTTTTAAAAACAATTAGCAATCTTCAGCGTAGGAGGATTCTTGTGATCCTCGTTTGTGGTAATGCTTTCATATTTTACAGGAATTGGTTTTTATACCTGTGTTTGCATAATGTCGGGTTCTTAAGAGGTGTTAGTGTGTATTCCCACATAAAGGAATTACATCCTATTCTTTGCAATTAAATTGATCCCAAAACATAAACTTCTTGTTAATCCTCGAACACAATGACCACGGGTGACTAAAATATGAAGCACTTCGTCTCGGTGTATAGTAACTTCTAACATTTACTCTTTTCTCTGACTTAACATGTTCCTTTACAATTATGTTTAATTTTCGTTCTTCTCTAGAAAAATTTGTCAAATTTAATGATTTAAAATAAAAAGTTATCTTGCTTTCCATGTTAGGTGAATTTTTATTTGAAGTTAAAATGTTGTTTATAGTTCTTTTAATAACCTTTTCTATTTTAATTTGAGGGTAACCATTATTAATTAAGTGTTTTGTTATTCTTATCACCTCTTTTTTTGTTAAAGAGTTCCAACGTTGAAGTTATTTTATAAGCTCTGTGAATTAGGGTTTTAATAATAGATAGTTTATTATTATTATTATTATTTATTATCTATTATATAAACTATCTATTATTAAAACCCTAATTCACAGAGCTTATAAAAAAATGAACTTCAAGACGTTGGGAACTCTTTAACAAAGAGGTAATAAGAATAACAAAAACTTAATTAATAATGGGTACCCTCAAATTAAAAATAGAAAAGGTTATTAAAAGAACTATTAAACAACATTTTAACTTCAAATAAAAATTCACCTAACATGGAAAGCAAGATAACTTTTTTATTTTAAATCAATAAATTTGACAAATTTTTCTAGAGAGAACGAAAATTAAACATAATTGTAAAGGAACATGTTAAGTCAGAGAAAAAGGAGTAAATGTTAGAAGTTACTATACACCGAGACGAGTGTCTTCAATATTTTAGTACCCGTGGCGTCATTTTTCGGAGGGGATGACAGAAGTATATGTTTGTGCTCTCAATTTAATATGAAAAAGAGAAAAGGGATAGGATGTAATTCCGTACTTTATGTGGGAATACACAACTAACACCTTAAAGAGCACCGAATATTGCAACACACGTATAAACCAAAGTATTAAGAAAATATTGGAAGCATGACACGACGGATCAACAAATCCCCTCCTACAGCTGAAATTGCTAATTGTTTTTAAAAATTTTATTTCAAGTTGGTAATTTTAACTATCTGCGCATAAG
>JABUQX010126956.1:0-2500 GCA_015478945.1 Trachelipus rathkii | reverse complement strand
ATATTAAATCTTAGAATGCTTAAACAAAATATTTAGTCTTGAAGATATAGATGACGTCGCATATGTTATTTCCTCTTACCTCACTCTGATGACATTATATTTTTATTTTTACAATAATCTTATTAAAAATGAAATAAAACAATATTTAAAGATTGAAATTCATTTGAGATATTCTTACACCAAACACGAAATTAATAGTTAACGTAATAATATCACACACAATGAAGCAGCAACAAAATTCAAGGATAACATAGTCCTACAGGTCGTATCTCGCCATAAAAAGTTTCTAAATCTTTCCAGGCTGTTAACGTATTGTTCTCTCTTCATAAAATAATTAGTGTGCCAGGCGAGAACAAAAGTCCCGCATGTTCACTATCTCAAGTGTTATTCATTTGGAGTCCAAGCATTACAAAGAGTACAAAGCGAGAGAGGAGATAAGGATCAACACTTTCTGTATCGTCAACAAGACACGTAACAGAAAATAAAATGATGCCGTCCATATTTAAGTTACAGTTTGTAGCTATCTCTAATGGCACACCACACAAGGCTATTAGTCGGGCCCGTCAGCGACTACCCAAACACCGTACTACTAAGATGAATCGTGCGAGTCGTAATTAGCGACGAATTTCCAAAAAGTTTCTTAATAGCACAGTAACTGAATAAGAAATACACTCTCTACTAAGCTCGGACTAACGCCTAACCTATACCGAGTCCGTGGCCAGACGGAAAATCAACTGCTACAAGCGCAATAAACATTGCAAATTATTGCCATATGATAAATAAATTTAGAGGACTAATTAAATATATAATATTTATATTATCTCTGAAAGATATCTCACCTTAAGCTATATAATTATTATTCTCTCAAGATATATAGTTGCCATATCAAACGGCCATACTTCGGGGTAGTGATAAGGCCTTATAATAGGTTCGTTAGCTAATCTAATTACAAATCTCTTTACACAGAATACCCGACCTTCGCGCGCACCAAAAAATATTAATTAGTTCTCTAAATAATCCAAAGACTAGACAACATAAGAGAGTGACATAAAAAACACCGAGGGAAACCGTCACTGAGCAGTTTCCTAAGGGAAAATAAAGTTAGCCAAGTCAACTGTGTTAACCATTTAGTTGACAACAGTACGTGTTACTATAAATTTACTCCTGATAACAGTGTTAATAAGAATTTCAGACTGATACAAATAA
Source organism: Trachelipus rathkii (assembly GCA_015478945.1). Classification (NCBI taxonomy): domain Eukaryota; kingdom Metazoa; phylum Arthropoda; class Malacostraca; order Isopoda; family Trachelipodidae; genus Trachelipus; species Trachelipus rathkii. Next base: position 1,294 of record JABUQX010126956.1, on the reverse strand, counting down.
CTGTTTGATTCTTAGAGCCTATGCGCACGTAATCATCCCAAGTGACACATGTAACAACCGAGCAGTGTTAAAAATAAGAGGCCTGACAACTGTTCCCTTCAATGCAACCTAAACCTGATCACAATGTGGTAGTTTAAAGGAATGTCAACAGTTTCTATCAAGCAAAAAGTCGAAAACCTGACAAGAAAGGGTTTACGTTATTAAATAGTAAGACGACTATCCATGATCAAGAAATTCGAGAAGTCAGCAGACTGGAATTATGAGGCGCTGATCCATTTATACTGGACAAACCAAAACCCGGATCCTTTTCACCCTCACGAAATATAACTATTGTCCTATCTTCAGAGTAAATCTACATGGCACCGGAAAGCACAAACAAAGAAATAAAAAAAAAAGAAGAAATTACTTTATGCCTTATCTCTTATTGTGTCGGTACTATAGTGCCCAATGGTATATAGCCTATGAGGTGAGGGACCAAAGGACATAGAACAATAGACTACATGACAATTAAATGTCGCATAGGCAGGGATAGAGAACAACTCTAAGTAGACGACAACCCAAAGTCATCCAGGTTAACATCCGTACGACACAGAAGAACAAAATATGGAATCGCTGATAGACAGAATAATAAGGAAGCTAATTTAAACATGCCTTCCCATCTATAGCCGACATTTTTTCAAGATTAAACGGCTCGGATTCCATCTCAATTGCCAGTATTTCTACTCGCGATCCAAATGTGGCATTACGGTGTATATTGAAAAGTGCATTTTTAATTCTTTTTTATTTCCAAAATTGCTTTTCCTCCAAAATATTATTTCTATTTTTATTTTGCATTTAGTTTATGCTACATAATAGTTTCTTTAAAGAAAACCTAAAATTTAAATGGGTAACTGTTTTAAAAATTATAAGACTGCAGATGTGAACAATATCTTGAATCCTCCTAGTTAAAGGTCAGGTTTGTGATTGCTACTTATCTTATTTATACATGCACTTGAACTAATATCTAGCTCAGTAAAACTTCTTGTGGATTAAGAATTGCGAAACTTTAAAGAAACCAAACAGATTGATTAATAATAGGAGGAAGGCGATAGGTTAGAGCAGCTGTCTCCAAACTTTTTTGATCGCGTACCCTAAGACGAAAATAATTATAAGTTGTACCCCACTAGGCCTGTCAAATATATAATATATATTATTATATACTAATATATATATATATATATATAATATATATTAATATATATATATATTAGATTAATATAATATATATATAGATAATATATATCTTCTCTTCTTT
>JABUQX010126955.1:40000-51961 GCA_015478945.1 Trachelipus rathkii | reverse complement strand
ATATATATATATATATTAGGAGTAAAGTTTGAATATATATATATAAAGAAATTTATATATATATATATATATATATATATATATATATATATATATATAAAAAAAAAAAAAAAAACGTCCTCCCCCAGGAAGGTCATACGACCTGTCAGTGGGACCCATCGAGAAAGGTCCTTGGGTTCCACGGGCCTAACGGCTATATCCGCTGGCTGGCCAGGCCTATCGCGGATGCCGGGAAGCTTTCCCATTAGTAGCAAGGCACACTACCAATGTACTCATTAACGTCTGAGTGAGACGAAGCTAGAGTTTATAGAGAATAGCTCACGTTCTCTCGCTCCACCCAGTCTCGAACCTGGGCCCTCTCGCTTGCCAAGCGAGTGCTCTACCACTGAGCTAGGAGCGCCTTTTATATATGTATATATACATATATATATTATATAAATATTTATTTAGGATGTATACTTATATATTCACTCATTCAGATACTTTTATTATTATATTATATATATATATATATATATATTATATATATATATATATATATTATGTTATATATATATATATATTATATATATATATATATATATATATATATATTATTATTATATATATATATTATTATATATATATATGTATATGTATATGTATATATATATATATATATATATATTTATTATTATTACACTTATATATATATATATATATATATATATATATATATATATATATATATATATATATATATATATATATATATATATATATATATATATATATATATATATATATATATATAAAAGTCCAACTCCACGTCCTTGTCGTTCACCCTGGATAACGCCAACGGAGCAATGGCTAGGGCAGGACAGGCCTAGCAAGCCGCTGCCTGAAAGAACCTGCTTGCAATTCTCTTGGACCAGCCTCGGATACACATAGACCTTTTGGAAACAGACCCTTTAAACGATTTTGGAAAACGAATAAGGACAATTCTTCGAACAAATTTAGATGTGCTACACTAAATGTGGCTACATACAGTGGAAAGGAGGAGGAGATCTTGGATATGATGGAGGAGAGGAGGATAGACGTAATGGGACTGGCGGAAATGAGGGTGAGGGGAGAGGAGAAGGGCAGAGATTTGGGGGGAGGATTTGTGTTGATGTATAAAGGTGTGGAGGAGGGAGTCAGGAAGCACGGAGTTGGTATGATAGTGGGACCGAAGATGTCACCATTTTTGCAGGGTGTGGAGTGTATACATGAGAGGCTTATGTCATGCACTTTCAAGATGAAAAGGAAAAAATTATACTTGTTTCAGGTGTATGCACCACAGCAGGTGCACACAATGGAGGAAAAAAGAGAGTTTATGGAAATGATGGAAGAGAGGGTGGAGGTGGGAAGAAGAGAAAATGAGATATTTGTGCTGATGGGAGACTTTAATGCAAGAGTGGGGAGGAGAAGAAGTGAAGTGGAGAGGATATTGGGGCCGTATGGAGAGGAGGTCAGGAACGTGGAGGGAGAGGCCTTGATAGATTGCTGCATGAGAAAGGATATGAAAATCATGAATAGTTTTTTCCAGCAAAGAGATTCACACAGGTTTACAAGGTACAGATGGAATAGCACAACAGACAAATTTGACCAGAAATCGGTCATAGATTATGTCATTTCATCAGATAGGAGAATAGTGCAAAATGTAAAGGTATTGCCGGGAGTGTCTATGGACTCTGATCACAGATTGTTGGTGGCGGATTTAAGAATGAAGGCGGAGAGATTGCAGGCGGGGGAGAAAAGGAGCGTGATTAAAATGGAGGTACTGAAAGAGCAGGGAAAGAGGCAAGAATATGAAGAAAGATTGAATGTAAATATGGAACAGATGATGAATGCGGAGATAGTGGATGACATTCGGAATGTAGTGATGAAAGCAGCAGAAGAAACCCTAGGAAGAAGATGGATAGGAGGAACGCGAAAAAGACATACGCGATGGTGGAATGAAGAGGTTAGAGGAGTGGTGAAGGAGAAGACAGTAAAAATGAGAGAGTGGCTAAGAGACAGAACGGCTCAGTCAAGAGCTCTGTATGTGGTGGCCAGAAACACGGCGGAGAGTGTGAAAAGAAGAGCAAAGAGGGAGGCAGCAAAAATTGTAGCGGAGGAGCTGAGGGAGGACGTGAGGGGAGGAAGGAAGAAAATCTTCCGATTAGCAAAGACTTATCGGGGATCAAAGAAAAAAGTAGCGAGCATAAAGGATGAACAGGGAGAAGTGTTAATAAGACCGGAAGATATAAATAAGAGATGGACAGAATATTTTGGAAAACTTCTGGGTGAGGAGGGTCAGGAAATGGAGGAGGAGTTAGAAGAAGTGAGACCAGGGGAGGAAGCAGGGGTAATTACCAGGGAAGAGCTGGAGGAGGCCTTAAGGAAAATGAATAATGGAAGGGCCCCGGGAGAAGATGGATTGCCCATAGAATTAATAAAAGAGGGAGGAGAGTGTGTGAAGGAAGCAGTGTTGAAGTTTATCAACAAGTGCTGGAGAGAAAGTGAGGTTCCAGAGGGATGGGGTAAAACCATCATTATACCAATATATAAAGGAAAGGGAGATGTGGGTGAATGTAATAATTACAGAGGTATTTCGTTATTGGACCATCTGGCAAAAGTATACGAAAGGATACTTGAAAGAAGAGTGAGGGCAATTGTGGAACCCAGACTTGGAGAGGAGCAGTATGGGTACAGGGCGAATAGAAGCACCACAGATCTTATGTTCGCCCTGAGAATGATAACGGAAAAGATAATAGAATACAACAAAAAGGCATACATCGCATTTATAGATCTGAGAAAGGCATTCGATTCGGTACCTAGGAAGAAATTGTTCGAGGTTTTAGAGAGAGATTACGGAGTGGGTGGTTACTTAAGAAAGGCTTTGGAGAGTATGTATAAAAATGACAAATGTAATGTAAGAACGGGATATGAAAACGAGAAATGGTTTGAGGTGGGAGCTGGCGTTAAGCAGGGAAGTGTATTGTCACCAATTCTGTTTGTAGCATATTTGGATGTGGTAATTAGGGCAGTGAGGGAGGAGGTGGAGGACTTGGATGGAGATGTGATGGCTTATGCGGATGACCTGGCGTGCTGGAGTGAAGACGGAGATAAACTGAGGAGGGTGGTGTTGGCTTTTGATAGTAAACTGAGAGAAGCGGGCCTGTGCATGAACGTAGATAAAACAGAAATTATGATAGTTAGTAGAGAGGATGGAGAAGAGTTGGTGGTGGAGGTGGATGGTGTGGTGATTAAAAACGTAGAGAAATACAAGTATCTGGGGGGAATGTTTGGTAGAGAGGGAGGAAGTGCCTTGGAGATTGCGAGCAGAATTGATAAGTACGGGAGAACAGTTAGAGCTTTGTATCCTATCATCAGGGATAATGAGATTGGAGGGGAGGTGAAGAAGATAATTTTCGAGAGCATTTTAACACCGGTTCTTCTGTATGGGGCGGAAACATGGAGTATGACAACAAGAGAGGAGAGCAGAGTGCAGACTGCTGAAATGAATGTATTGAGAGCGATGGCCGGAAAGACCAGGAGGGACAGAGTGAGAAACGAAAGAATTAGAGAAGGTATAGGAGTAATACCTATTATTAACAAAGTAGATGTAGCAAGACTAAGGTGGTGGGGACATTTGGAAAGGATGGAGCGTGGCAGGGTGGCCAGGAGGAGGTGGGACTGGAGACCGGAAGGAGGCAGACCAAGGGGAAGACCACGGAAGAAATGGAAGGACTCCGTAGAAGATTCGCTGAGAAGACATCAAATGCCATCTATGATTCAGCTGATCGAAGAACGGGTCTTGGAAGATAGAAGGGAGTGGAAGAAGAGGTTGGCCGTGCTGACAGGCTCATAATGAGCCTTCCTGGGAGCGGATGTAAGATGTAAGTAAGATATATATATATAGAAAGAATATATATATATATATATATATATATATATATATATATATATATATATATATATATATATATATATATATATATATATATATATATATATATATATATATATATATATAATGTAATATATATATATATATATATATATATATATATCATTAACTGCCCCTCGGTTCCCCAGAACTAGGGGTGGGGGCGCGCAAGCATGCACCAGAAATATAATAATTAAGCAAAAGAGCATGACCTGAGTCGAAGAAGAAATCCATCGCACAACCTCCCCTCATACCCTTCAGTGCCAAACCGTCACGGCCAAAATTAACCCTGAGGCTTCACATGCAGTGACAGTCACCCACTTTGGCATCTCATCAATATCAGGGTTCATCCTCTGGGACAGACCTGCAACCAAGATCCTCCGCAAAACCATGACATTTATTCTTATTATTATTATGCACCAATACTCTCACTTCTGCCGAATTTACGTTCCTTTCCTTCAGACTCCCTTTTACTGACTCAATCCACTTTTTCTTTGCTCTTTCAGTCGGTCATTTCCCAACACACTCAACAAAATAGGCCAGCTTAACGAAATGACTATTGTCCATCTCTTCCATACGACCAAACAACATTAAGACACTCTATTATTCTCTCATTTACCCCTTTCTTCATACAACACAGCTCTTTAATAAGCTTATCCTCATTATATATATATATATATATATATATATATATATATATATATATATATATATATATATATATATATATATATATATATATATATATATATATATATATATATATATATATATATGTATATATATATATATATATATATATATATATATATATATATATATATATATATATATATATATATATATATATATATATATATATATATATATATATATATATATAGTATATATATATATATATATATATATATATATATATATATATATATATATTTTATTATATATATACATATATATATATATATATATATATATATATATATATATATATATATATTATATATATATATATATATATATATATATATATATATATATATATAGTATATATATTTATATATATATATATATATTTCCAAGTCCCCTCCTTTGAGAATGGGTCCAGCCCGGTGAGTGGTGGCGATCTGTGAAAATATATATATATATATATATATATATATATATATATATATATATATATATATATATATATATATATATATATATATATATATATATATATATATATATATATATATATATAGCATATGATATATATATATATATATATATATATATATATATATATTAGTTATATATATATATATATATATATATATATATATATATATATATATATATAGTTATTATATATATATATATATATATATATATATAGAGCATATATATATATATTTATATATAAATATATATATATATATATATATATATATATATATATATATATATATATATATATATATATATAGTATATATATATATATATATATATATATATATATATATATATATATATATATATATATATATATATATATATATATATATATATATATTAGTGATGCAGGTAACATCCGCATCCGCATCCGCATCCGCATCCGCATCCGCGGAGCATCCGCACATTATTAAAGATCCGCATCCGCATCCGCATCCGCGCTTTGCCCTGCGGATGTTGCGCGTGGATGTTTATTGTCGAGATTTGATAAAGAATTTTATAATAAAAATGCTTAAGATGAATCTGAAAAAAAAATTAAAATGTAAATGAGTTGAAGGCAATTCAAAAACGGCTTGATATTCCATATCTTAATGTTATCAAAGACATTCCAACTCGCTGGAATAGTACACTTCATATGATGGAAAGAAGTATTGCTCAAAGAACTTCTTGCTTCGTACGCCAGTTCGTATTCCAAAGTTAACAATCTTATTAATTTGGAAAATGACATCATATCACACTGCATTAAGCTATTGAAACCATTTGAAGAAACTACCAAAAAAATCAGCGCCTCTACAGCTTCTGTCTCTTATGTAATACCATTAATCTCAACGCTAAGGAAGCATTTTGAACCATCTTCAAATGAAAATGATGACGGTTTAAAAAGAATGAAAGATGTAATTAAACTAGAGGTAGAAAAACGCTTTGGTTCTGTGGAAATTAATGACCTCATACTATTGCAACTTACTAGATTCCCAAGTTATAAAGCAATTTTTTTGGTAACGATATTGGAAACAAGTTAAATCGTTACTATGTGTTGCAGCTGAAAAACTTCAATCCGAACAGTCCATTAATTCGCCACCCATTAAAAGGAAAAAAACAAAATCTACAGAGCCAACACCTTCTACAAGCAAATCAATAACAGATTCACTGGAAGAATTTCTACAGTCCAGTAGTGATGAAGAAACACACGCATTACCAAAAGATGTAGTGTAAATGATTGAAAACTATCACCAAGAAAAACGATTAGATTCAAATGATGATCCAATCAGTTGGTGGAAAGTTAAGCAAAATGTTTACCCACGCTTGAGTAAACTTACAAGGAAAACTTCAATCCGAACAGTCTATTAACTAGCCATCCATTAAAAGGAAAAAAATGAAATATACAGAACCAACATCTTCTACAAGTAAATCAATAACAGATTCACTGGAAGAATTTCTACAGTCCAGTAGTGATGAAGAAACACAAGCATTATCAAAAGATGCAGTGCAAATGATTGAAAACTATCACCAAGAAAAACGACTAGATACAAATCAAATGACGATCCTATATCAGTTGGTGGAGTGTTAATTAAGCAAAATGCAAAATGTTTACCCACGCTTAAGTAAACTTGCAAGGAAATACCTGGCCTGTCCTCCAACTAGTGTTCCAAGTGAGAGAGTATTTAGCAATGCTGGGCTAATATATGATGAAAAGAGAAACAGACTCTCAGCAGAAAAGGCAGAAAAGGCAGAAAAATTGATGTCTCTCAAGCACAACCTTCCCATATTTGAATTTCAATACTAGTGCAAAAAGTATATAATCCATGTAAAATCTCTTTCATTAAGGTCGGAGGTTAGGGAAAGAGGTTGATGGGTTCCATTTGAGTTGGGTCCCCGTCCCGCACCCTGGTAACAATTATATTAATAGATTGTGGCTAAAACTCGATATATATATATATATATATATATATATATATATATATATATATATATATATATATATATATATATATATATATATATATATATATATATATATATATATATATATAAAAACATCCGCATCCGCACTTCGCATACGCGGATGTAAAAAGCAAACATTCGGCCCTCGCATCGGTATCCGCGGATGCGAAAAAAATGACATCTGCAGCATGACTAAAATATATATATATATATAGTGTATATAAATATATATATATATATATATATATATATATATATATATATATATATATATATATATATATATATATATATATATATATATATATATATATATATATATATATATATATATATATATATATATATATATATATATATATATATATATTGAAAAATTTGGGCAGTATGTATATATATATATATATATATATATATATATATTATTTAACACTAAGCAATTTATCTCTGAGATTAAATTTCATAATGTATTATTAAACATATGAAAAAAAAAAAACTTTTTCTTTCTCTTTCAAGCTAATGCATTAGGATTATTAAAGGGAAGGCATTGAATAAAAAGACAATGAATGAAACAGGAAACAAGATTTTAGTTGAAGAGAATTTTGGTTGCAATATTTTGTGAGTTTTAATGCTTATTAATCAAAGTTTTTTGTATTTTCTTTTAAAACAGAATTCACAGATATATTATTTGAATAAAGTTTATTTACTTTTAGCATTAGACTTACTCTTAGTATTAGTCCTATTCTTAGTCTTACTTTTGGTATTAGTCTTAGCCTTATTCTCTTAGAATTGGTCTAACTCTTATTATTTATTAACCTTAGTCTTAGCATTAATCTTAGTCCTAGTATTAGTATAAGTGATAGTCAGCAAGGTTAAAAATTAAATATTTTAACCTGTATTTTTAATTTTTATATTTTTGGTTAATTTGACTATATATTTTCAAAATACTGTTATATTTTATTGTAAACTTATTGATCTTTCTTCCATTGCAAGGACAGAGAAGTAAGAAATAGATATTTGATTTTATTTTAGGATTTTAATTATTGTTCTATTTAAATTTATTCATAACATCTTGAAATTGATATAATGAATAGTTGCTAAATTGGAAGAGAATATTAAATTGCCATTATAATTATTTTGCAGTATATTCGTTGGGTTGTTGTGATTTCTTTTGTTTAATAAAAGAATTTAAAATGAATATGAGAGACTCAAAAATATCCTCTTAAATATTAGTATCTTTTCAAAATCATGAGAGTAAACTAATCTTCAAAGTAAAATTTTTTCTAGCAAATTAGGCTTGATGTTTCCATATCTACTATATATATATATATATATATATATAAGGTATATATATATTGATATATATATATACATATATATATATATATATTATATTATTATTATATTATTATTATTATATATTATATATATATATATATATATATAATATATAGAAAGAAATATTATATATATATATTATATAAATATATATATTTTTTTTTAGAATATTATTTTTATTTTTATATATATTATATATATATATATATATATATATATATATATATATATATATATATATATATATTTTTATTTTTATTACGTATATATATATATATATATATATATATATATATATATATATATATATATATATATATATATATATATATATATATATATATATATATATATATATATATATATATATATATATATATATATATATATTCTATTCCCTGATCTTACTCCGTAAAAAAAGCTTTGGGAAATTTAATTCGAATTTATTATTTTAGAGGGATAATACATTTTATTCCCTTCTATAGACATTATTATTTTTATAATTTATAAAAAAAGACTTCTTTTCGCATTTTTTTAAACTAAACATCGAATTTAAAAATATGCGGTTTAAACATATTATTAATTTATTGACTGTTGTTAGTTAGGCTAGTGTTAGCCTAGCCATACCGTGGCGTAGCTTAACTCGTAGATGAAACCTGACGATATTTTTAAAATAACAGGAAACGAATATGTTTTATTAGATTTTCTCCAAGAATGCAATATAATAAAACAGGAGAGTTATGAGATATGTCAAATATATTGTTGCGTAAATATATATTGTTCTAATGAGAGATTAATGAGCTGTTTTAATATATGAAACGGGAAGGCCAATCTCTCATTACAACATAACTTCTTTCATTTTAATGGCAAATATTACAAACAAACTTTTGGCCTGAGTATGGGATCCCCACTGTCTCCCATACTCAGTAACATATATATGGAACTAACAGAATTTTATCATATTTTACCCCACCCTTTATTAAACAATAGTTTATGGATTAGATATGTAGATGACATTTTTGTCTCCCTCCCTCACAACACCAACCCTAATGATGTCCTAAACTATATTAACTCTATTCATCCTTCAGTTCAGTATACGATAGAAATACCTTCCAACAACTCTATCCCCTTCCTCGATACCTTAATCACATGGAATAGCAATTACTTGCAATTTACTATATATAGAAAACCAACATTTGCACCAAACTATATACATTGGCTATCTAATCATTCCCCAAACACAAAATTAGCTGTTCTGTCATCTCTATTTCTCTGTGCCTTTCGTATATGCTCTCCCCCTCTTCTAGCACAAGAAACTAAATATATCCACAATACTTTCAAATCACTTTACTATCCTGAGTTTTTCATCACAAAAGCATTTAACAAAGCAAAAAAGAGGTACTATAGCACTTTTCCCCCGAAAAATAGCAACACCTCCTTTTTACCAATTCCTCAATTACCATTATATTCGTTAAAACAAATATTACCAAAAATATTACCCTCATTCCATCAAATAACATCACCTTAAAAAACATTCTCAAACCCCCAAAACGAAAAGAAAATCTCCCCTAAAGCTGTATATATCACATCCCCTGCAATACTTGCAATAAAACATATATAGGTGAAACCATAGATTTGCAAAGAAGAAAAAATCAACATACAGATGACCTGCACAAGGACAGCATAAATTCAGCTTTAACAAGTCATAGGCGTAACACAGGTCACTCTATCAATATCAACAATATAAAGATGATCAGAAATATCAATCACACGAACCATCGCAAAATCATGGAATCCTTTTTGCATTTATAATAGTAACAACTACAATAAGCATCCCGGTGAAGTTAAGATAGATTTTATACAAAATGAATATCTGAAAACATCAAAATATTTCAACAACACCATGAAGAAAATAGCAGACCAACTGAAAAACACTTGAACTGATGAAGATCAAGAAAGAAATCCAGTCCCTTAGCCTGAAGAGGTCTCGCGTGTCGGGACGAAAATTAGCTTTCCTTTTTAAAATTTATTTCATTAAAAAAAGTGTCTTTAACAATGTTTTTAATTTGTGTACATTTAGTAATAAAATGAAGTGACAGTAAAGCATAATACTAAAAAAGAATCCAAGGGCTTCCTCTCTAAAGTAAATATATCACTACGACAAAGTAGTTCTTAAATATATATATATATATATATATATATATATATATATATATATATATATATATATATATATATATATATATATATATATATATATATATATATATATATATAGCATGTTTTTTTCTATATATATATATATATATATATATATATATATATATATATATATATATATATATATATATATATATATATATATATATATATATATATATATATATATATATATATATATATATATATATATATATATATATATATAAATATATATATATATATATATATATATATATATATATATATATATATATATATATATATATATATATATATATATATATATATATATATATATATATATATATATATATATATTTATATATATATATATATATATATATATATTTAATACAACTTATTCTTCTAGAAAATCAATTATTTTCTAAAAATTTCTTTCGAAAATATTTATTTAATTGAATTAATTAAATGTTTTCCTTTTTTATAATTTAAATTATTAATTAATTGAAATTATATTTAATTTTCATCCTAAGTTTTAAGACTTTCAGTGTTTTTGACTTACATTTCTAATTTTAGCTAACCCCGGCCCCGGCCCCGGCAAAATTCCCGCCCCGGTCGGTCCTTATATATTGCTACTATAGGCTACCAACAATGAATTTCAGTGGTAACGGACATGATTCAAAAGTTCGAAGTATTTTTAAATAATTTTTAAAAATCACATTTTTGTTAAAAATTGTTTTAAAAAAATAAAATATCTCAAAAAGTACGACACTTACAGAAAACCAACATATTTGGAATCAGCGCATAAAGTTTATTATAAAATGAAAAAAATTTTCATAAATTAAAAAATCAAAAGTGTTTACTTAAAGAAACTAATTATATATTTGAATCATGTATGTTTTTTTAACAAATATGTAAAAAAAAAAAAAAAAAAAAATAAAAATAAAATAAAAATTTAGGGGGCTCGAGCCGACGGGGGACAGAGGGGGACGTTTTCCATACCCCGTAGGGGAGGGGCGGAGGAACCCCCGCGACACCCAAATACCAAAGAGCGGTGGTTCCGGCTCCCCGGAGGGGGGGGAAATAGTCCTACCCTGTCGTTCCCGGAAGGCCGAGAGACCCTGACTCCTGCCATCTTTGCGGTTTACCCTGTACTTTTCAGAGATTGTAAATTTTTTTTTTTTTTTTTTTAAATTACGGATCCGAAAACGTAACTGGTCCTATATATTTTTTAATCATGTCCGTTACCACTGAAATTCATTGTTGGTATCATATAGTAGCAATATATTAAAAAAAAACAAAAAAAAATTCAAAACTGACCATTGTGTAA
>JABUQX010126955.1:32500-37500 GCA_015478945.1 Trachelipus rathkii | reverse complement strand
CTCCTCGTAACTCCCTTTATGGATCTCAACACCCTCATTTCACACGCTTGTATCTTACTCTTAGTTTTTGTAGTTAAAGCCCACGCTTCGCAACCATACGTTAATATAGGTCGTAGAATAGACACGTATATTACTATTTTCACTTTTCGAGGGACATTTCTGTCTCGTATTAGCGGATATAGCAATCTTAATGTATTGTTAAACTTTTCTATTCTACTATTCAATTCTATGTTAATAACATTTCTCGCCCCGAAACAAACTCCAAGGTATTTAAACTGATCAACCTGCTTCAATTCTTGATCCCTCACTCTAATATTCATTTCCTCCTCCTCTTTACTTATCAACATCACCTCAGTCTTCTCCTCATTTATCCTCATTCCTCTCTCCCTCAACTCCTCATCCCACACTGCAATAAATCTCTGCAGAGCCTCTCTTGATTCAGCCACCAACGCAAGGTCATCTGCGTATCCAAAGACAGTTCCCTCCACTCGTCTCTGGACCATTTTTCCACAATAATCCATGAACAGGATAAACAAAATCGGAGAGAGAACACTACCCTGTTTCACCCCCGTATCAACCTCAAACCAATCTCCATCGTCCATCTGGGTCTTCACTTTGCACAAACTATTCGTATAAGTGCTCTTTATTGCTCTTCTTAGTTTTTCCGGTATTCCATACTCTCTCGTTCTAAGTATATTCCACAGGACCCCTCTCGGTATACGATCAAAAGCCTTCTCCAGGTCTACAAATGCCAAATACATTTTTCTGTTAAATTCCCAACCCTTTTCACATACCATCTTTAAAGCAAATATCAAATCAGTAGTTGATCTATTTGGCCTAAAGCCATGTTGCCACTCATCCATTTTATCTTCTACCCTCTCTCTCAATCTTTTTTCTAATATTCGTTCGTATACCTTTGCGATATGTGGTGTCAAAGCAATTCCTCTGTAATTTCTACAGTCTGCCTTATCCCCTTTTTTAAAAATTGGGCATATTACTGATCTGTTCCATTCTTTAGGTGTCCTTTCTTCTCGCCAGCACTTATTCATTAATTCTTTCATCCATATAGTTCCTTCTCCTCCCACATTCTTCAAGATTTCCGCCGGTATCATATCTTCACCCGGTGCTTTCCCGTTTTTCATCTTCTTCAAGGCATATGCCATTTCTTCGTCCGTGATCTGCCACTCATCCTCCACCACCTCCCCATGGTTCTCCACTTCATGCATATCCTCCTCCTCCACATCATTTGGTATATTCAGCAAATCAACAAAATAATTCTTCCATCTTTCCCCAATCTCTTTCGGGTCCGTTAACAACGTTCCATTCTCATTCTTCATTGCATATGTTGGAGGTGCTGTTCCTTTCCTATAGTTTTTTGCCATATTAAATATCAATTTTCTAGTACCCGCAAGGTCCTCTTCCAGATCTCTACCAATCTTCTCCCATGTATTTTCCTTTTCCATTCTTTTTATTCTCTCTGTTTCATTTCTCACAGTTATATATGCTTCTCTATCCTCCATTCTTCTTGTCTTCATCCATCTTCTAAAACATTTCATTTTTCTCTTGACTGCTTCTTGCACTCTTTCTGTCCACCACGCTGTTTGTCTTTTCTTTTTTCCATATATTGTTTTGGTTTCTATGATCCTCTCAGATACCTCCACCAATGTATCACGGAAAACCTCTCACCCTCCTCCACATCTACATCCTCCCCAATCCTCTGTCTTTTCGTATCCATTTCTCTCTGGAATGTGTTTTTACAATCCTGGTCTCTCAGTTTCTCAACCATAAATCTTTTTCTCCGCCTGCATCTAAAAGGCTTCGGCATTTCCATTCTCAATTTCCCCACCACCATTCGGTGGTCTGCATCTCCCGATACGGATGGTATACTTTTCACATCCTTAAATATTCTTTTGTTGTTTGTTAATATCAAATCTATCATTGATTTCTCTCCATATGCCTCCCTTCTGTCATCCCATCTGTACCATGTCCATTTCTGACTTTCTCTATGATTATAGTACGTGTTCATTATACTCATGTTGTTACGTACACAAAAGTCTATGATGCTATCTCCCGCCAGATTCTTATTTCCCAAACTAAACGCTCCTATCACATTCTCTATTCCTCTGCGATCCGCACCAACGTGTCCATTCATATCCCCCAAAACAATTACATTATCATGGAAAGGTACTCTATTTTTGACGTCCTGCAATTCTTGATAAAAAACTTCCCTCTCTCCCTCTTGCCTCTTCCCTTCCCTCATTATTATTATTATTATTATTATTATTATTATTATTATTATTATTATTATTATTATTATTATTATTATTATTATTATTATTATTATTATTATTATTATTGCCACTAATTATTATTATTACATTTGCAGTTATTACAGTGGTCAGTTATTATTATTATTATTATTATTATTATTATTATTATTATTATTATTATTATTATTATTATTATTATTATTATTATTATTATTATTATTATTATTATTATTATTATTACTATTATTATTATTATTATTATTATTGTTATTGCGGTAAGAGTTATTATTATTATTTATTATTATTATTATTATTATTATTATTATTATATTATTATTATTATTATTATTATTATTATTATTATTATTATTATTATTATTATTATTATTATTATTATTATTATTATTATTATTAAACAGTTATTTGACCCCCGTCAACGTAACGCTTCTTGTATAAAAGGAGTAGGGATTTATGTACTGAAAATCGACGATATTATTAATATAATATGAGTTTTATCAATATAATTGCTATTATCATTATGACAATTATTATTATTATTATTATTATTATTATTATTATTATTATTATTATTATTATTATTATTATTATTATTATTATTATTATTATTATTATTATTATTATTATTATTATTATTATTATTATTATTATTATTATTATTATTATTATTATTATTATTATTATTATTACTATTATTATTATTATTAATATAATTATTATTATTATTATTATTATTATTATTATTATTATTATTATTATTATTATTATTATTATTATTATTATTATTATTATTATTATTATTATTATTATTATTGTTATTATTATTATTATTATTATTATTATTATTATTATTATTATTATTATTATTATTATTATTATTATTATTATTATTATTATTATTATTATTATTATTATTATTATTATATTAGAAATATAATTTAGCACTAGACAAAATATGGTACATTTGGGGCACTTAGATAAATCACTGTTAACTAGAATACTAGCTTGATATATATTGAATTTGAATAATCGTTTAAATTTGTATATTTTCTAATTTTCTTTCCCATTCTCTATATTCTTTCTTTTTCTTCTCTTAACTTTATTATTATTATTATTATTATTATTATTATTATTATTATTATTATTATTATTATTATTATTATTATTATTATTATTATTATTATTATTATTATTATTATTATTATTATTATTATTATTATTATTATTATTATTATTATTATTATTATTATTATTATTATTATTATTATTATTATTATTATTATTATTATCATTGTTATTATTACTATTATTATTATTATTATTATTATTATTATTATTATTATTATTATTATTATTATTATTATTATTATTATTATTATTATTATTATTATTATTATTATTATTATTATTATTATTATTATTAGTTAAATATGAACGCAGCTGTAAGTTGGGACGAAATTCCTCTTAATAATAAGACCCATAATACTGAATATATCTCTCCGGATTTATTAAAAAAATCAATTAATATACCAACTGAAAGAAACAATTTTGCATTGTTACATCTTAACGTAAGAAGTATTCATAAACATTACGAAGATTTTCTTAATTATTTAGGCTATCAAAATATTAATCCCGATGCTGTCGTACTCAGCGAAACTTTTCTTAATGACTACAATAAAGAGCTGTATACACTTCCAGGATATAAGGGATACCATATTGTTAGACCGGGAAATAAAAGAGGAGGGGGAATCTCTCTTTACTTAAAAAATGATATTTGCGATAACCCAAAAGTAGAATTCTCACAAATCGACGACACTATAGAAGTTCTTGCCGTTCGCGTTGTGAATAAATCATTTAATATGATAATAGTGGGCTTATACCGACCCCCAAATGCGTCGAAAAAGGAATTCATAAAATCTCTCGAAGTTATAATGCAAACATACTTGCGTAATACAAAGGTAATAATTGCCGGTGATTTCAACATTGATTTAGGTAATAATAGTTCCTCTTCTGGGAACAATGCTTTATCAAATGTAATGATGTCAAATGGAATGATTAATTACATAACCGTACCAACCAGGCCTAATACCATTAAGAACAGAAATCCAACTTTAATCGACCATATATGGAGCAATATTGAGGTTGATATCAAATCTTTTGTAATCAAGACAGATATTTCGGATCATTATCCCTGTCTTGTAAAATTCCGTATCGATAAAACACAAACTCTTACCACTATAAAATACAGGCGTGATGACGAAAACTGCCGGCGAAATTTTAGAAATAAAATAAATGAGTTAGATTTTTCATACATACAAAATGAGGAGATAGACATACATACTAAATTTAACTGCTTTTTAGACTCCCTAAACACGAGCTATCATGATTCTTTCCCAATAAAAACCAAAAGATTAGGCCCAAAAAGGATTAAGAATCCGTGGATTACACCTGGTATAATAAACTCTATAAACCAAAAGCATAAACTCTATAGAAATTATAAAATAGGCGTCATACCTTTTCAATTATATAATAATTACGATAAACAATTAAAAATCGTCTTGAAGAAAGCAAAGAGGAAATATTATACAAATAAATTTAATGTAGCATATGATGATTCAAAAACTACATGGGGTTTAATTAACAAATTAGTCAACAAAAATAAATCAAAAACAATCAAAATAAACGAACTAAAAATAAGAGGAGAAATAATTA
>JABUQX010126955.1:0-17500 GCA_015478945.1 Trachelipus rathkii | reverse complement strand
ACCTTTGACAAGCTTCCCCTCTCACACTCGGGTCAAGTATGCTATCAATATTTATTTAAAACTGTTAACACCTTCGCAGGACTTGGGTTCAAAACCTGTAGGAGAGATTAATAATGTATTTATATATCCAAACTGCGAGGAATGTGTTAGAGATTTTAAATAAATCGTGATAATATATTTTCTCTGAGTGGACCCTGTTTGACCCTTGACCCGAGTGTGAGCTGGGAAGCATGTCAAAGTTGAATCATAACCTTTCTTTGAGAAGAAAGTATTCTTTCAAATTTAAGCTTCTTTCTGGCTCATCGTGGTCAAGTGATAAAACACTTGCTTGCCAACTGCGAGGGCTTGGTTATGAAACCCGCAGAATAGATTATATTATCATATATACGTTATACTACTATATACATACCTTACTATACTACTATATACTATACTAGATTATATATACTATATACTATATACTATATACTATCACTATCATTAATATATTATAGTAATCCACTACTACTAATACTATCTACTTATATATATACTATATTTACTATATACTACTACTATATATAACTTTACGTACTATATTTTATTGCAGATTGTATAAACTAGTATATATATATTATACGCGTATTATATATTATCATATATATCTACTATTATATATATATAATACTAATATATATATAATTAATTATCATATATAATATATATACTAATATTATATACTAATATTTTATTCACAGTTTAAATTAATATATATTATATTGTATTCTGCCACTACTTTACTTGTATCTTTATTAGATTCTGCGCAAAACTTCCGATAGTGTATTTCTTCGAAGCAACAGAATGGAAATTTTACTTTTTTCATGGTTCCTATCGCACCATGAGTTGGAAAAAAAACGTCATCCAATTTTTAATGATAAAAAAAATATATATTCTCTTTCTATCAGCCAAACAATATCTATTATAATAACATAACATCTAACTGAAGCTAGATCTATAATTATTAAAACGTAGCATCCATATTTATAATAATTATTAAAATCAAAAAAAATAAGTAATAAATCGGAAAATTACATAAACAATAATTTAAATAATAATAATAATTACTAATAATAATAATAATACATAATAATAATAATATCAATAACAATAATAATAATAATAATAATAATCAATAATAATAATAATAATTTAATAATAATCAATAATATAATACATAATAATAATAAGTAATCTACATGTTCATAAGAATAATGCTAATTATACTACTAATTATACTATATACTAAATATACTGAGCATAATTATATATATAAATACTATATATATACTAGTATACTATATATACTATTAATACTAATATAATACTAATACTATATATATATATATACTATATATATATATTATATAATATATATATATATATATATATATATATATATATTTCAGCTCTTGTTGATGGAGCAACCTCTTCTCCCTTTCTTATTAATTAGTGGTGTTTCAGGTTCTGTTTTATCTCCTACTTTATTCCTACGTATCATAAACGATCTTCTTCTAAACTCTTCTAACTTCCTAACTCTGTTCAACTCTTTAGCCGATGACAACTCTCCCACTCGCTTCTACTCCATTCTCAATGTATGCCCCTTCATTTTTGAGTATCGTAAGAGTCTGACCTCACGCTTATACACGCTTTCCAATCACAGTCTTGAAAATTCTTTGGTCAGGGGATTTCTCAGTGGCCGGGTACCACACACCGGTACACAGCCCAATCTTGCTAAATTTCAACTTTTTTCAAAAACGAACTTCTTCCAATATCTTTCCCCCTCTTAAAACTCTTACCCTCCTAACCTTCCCATCATTCCCCTTTCTACGCCTTGTAATGGTCTCTCAACCCTGTTAACAACTTTAGATCGCATTCTTGGTACTTAAACACTAATCACGCAAAAATGCTAGAAGATTATAACTTCGTTAGCGCAAACGACCCTGCAGAGGGCAGAGTTGGAAAATCTCGTTATCAGGTTTGAGTGGAATTTTTTTCTCCTGTTCAGACTCACTCCAGCTAATACCATACAGCGTTCTGTTCTCGCCCCACTTCATGGCGCATACTGTTCTCACATTCTGGGGTGGATCCGGTTCCACCCTCCTTTTGGACAGGCGTTGAGGCTAAGGTCCTAATGAGACGTTACCCATACATTTCGGCACTTACCTTGACCCTTCCGTTTTTCTTTTTGCGACGTCGACTACTTGACGCCACTACTCTCTTTTCTATAGGTATTACAAACTCGAGCAGCAATGAACCTCTCCTCATTTTGCCTTCCATACCCTGCGTGTCCGCCTCTTTACACACAAGACCTGGTGCCTATACTCTCTCACTCATGGAAATATGTGTCAATATTTGGAGATTCCAAAGGACCCACTCGTTGTAGTGCTCCTTCTTTCCAGCACACTCTGTTTTGTTAGGAATTCCTTGCCCTTTTTCTATTTTTCCTTGAAGTAATTTAATTCTTCCTCTTCTTTACCAATCTCCACGGTCCCGCGCTCGCCTGAGGGAATGCGTGTAGGGCAACGGGGACGTGGGTGAGTTTACTTATCATTTGTTTTTTCTTTTCTTTTTGTTATTTTATCTTGTTTTATTATTTTTAAAGAAACAAATTTTGCCCATGGAACAGTCGTCGAATAGTTAAAGAGCGTACATATCGCTGAATTAGGAGATACTAAATATCAACTATATATATATACCTATATATTGATACTATATTATATATATATATATATATATAATATTTATATATATATAATATAACTATATATACTGTATATATTGCGACAAGAGTTGCAAGGCACAGGAACCTGTGTTCGATCCCTTCGTGCCGGATCCTAGGTAACCAATCCAACCTAGCTGTTATTTCCACCTCTTGATAGAGTTATGCTCCATTGAGATTGCAAGCTTACTAGTATATATATATATGATATACTATATATTAATCATACTAATATATATACTATATATATATATATATATACTATAGCAAAATAGATAAAAATTTAATAGATATGTCGTAAAGATAATATATAATATACTATAATATACTACTTAATATAATATAGGGAAAGTGCCAGGGCCATGGCCCCCCCCCGCAAAATTTTTTTAGACTAAAAATTTTTAAGTATCATATCCGTTACTAATATAAAGTGCAGAGGTTTAAATTTAATTATATAAATTCGTCCGCTCACAGCAGGAACAACTCGACAGTCCTCCTACCCTTCGGGGAAGTTTCTTACCAGGAGGGAAGAGGAAACGTTTCCATAATTTTACCAGATATATATATATACTATATATATATATATAGCCCTAGTATATACGCCTTAACTTATACATATAAACATATATACTATACTATATATATATAATAAATATATCATACTATATACTACTATAAATATACCATATATATTATATATACTAATAATTATTACCTTGATATATATATATATATATATATATACTATATACTTATCATATAATACTTATATATATAACTATATAATATATATATGATATATATATATATAACATATACTAGCAATTATAGACTCATACTATCTATTATACTATATACCTAGTATCATATATACTGATACCACTATATATTATAACTGACTACTATATATCAAACTTGATATAGTACTAATACTAATACTAATACATATCATATAATATATACTAAATTAACTATGAGCATACTACATACATACTACATACATACATAACATACATACATACACTTACATACATACATACATACAACAACATACATACACTACATACATACATAATATACATATACTATTACTATTACTTATACTATTAATATATATACTATATTATATACTATATATTATTACTATATACTATTTTATATAAACTACTATATATAATATATATATTATCCCAGTCTATCATTATATATAATCTACTATTTAGGCATAGGACAGAGAGAGATTAGTCTACGTTCTCTCTCTCTTAGCATTACTTCGTTCTAATGACGACTTTACCGATTGAGCACTCCGACTGCATAGTTGACATCTGTATCTTTTCTATCGTCTCCTTACTCTGTTCTATTCCTAAGGCGGAATTATTTCCTTAGTTAATAATTCGTGACGCATATAATTTAACAAAACCTAGATTTCCATACACTTTTTTTTATATTTGTATTTTACAATTCCTTGCTTTAAAAAAAACGAACCAATGCTACTTGAAATACCATGTTCTTGTCAACTCATTGGGAAACTCAGATTACAGCTGGATCCACATGGCGCATGAGTTGTCAAGCTTTTCATCCCGTGCGTGCAGATGGCCAGGTACATTTATCTCTTACGTTCACGATTTCTGAATTTTAAGTCGACTTTTCTTTTTATGAAATCAAGTTTGCTGTGCAATGGATATAAAAAATTGTATCTTGTTGTTCAAATGTGAGATAAATTTTTCAACTATAGGTCTTCAGGTAAACTTTATCAATTTTCATATCAAAACAGTCATACATCACCATTAGCGTACAACTGTAAGAAATTTGAAGGAGAATAGGTGATCCACCTTTTAGCAAGGGCTCTCTTGCAGTTGCTGCCTCTTCATTTGTCTTCCTGCTTGTTTTTTTTTTTTTTTTTTTTTTTTGGGGGTGGAATGAGATAAATGTTGTGGTTGTCTCAGTGTAAAGCTATCGATCCACTGTTTTAAGGATATTATTATATCCAAGCTGCTAGTGGAAATAGCTATACGTTTTGCAGCCTTCAACACTTTTTGTTCTTATTGTTGGGTCAAACCTTACAAAAATAAAAAATGAAAAAGAAAGAACCAAGTATATTAGAGACTTTTTCCTCAAAAAAGTCAAGCACTATGTTAATCAAAGATTCCTCGTTATCTCAGGAATTTTCAGCTAGATTTTTTGCACGGAATGTGTAAGCGCCATCTGAACCTCTGAGCCTGACCCGAGGTATTGAAATTATCGGCCCTACCAAGAACTTAACAAATTCCACAACAACTACCAGCCGACCCTAACATTCCTACTTCCCGACCCACCAGGATCCTTTATCCGCAATTTTATATTTCTAGATTCGTTTTATAAAATATCAGCCAGTTGGCTTTGTAATACCTCTTGAGCCTCTTGACCCTCCTGACCCTCGCACGGAATTTCCTAGGGCCTCCTCGAACCCCACAAGCGCTTGTCCTTAACCTGCTCCCCTTGGGACCTATACCGACCCTTGGACCCTTCCGACCACTCCTGGCCCTATACCGGACCTTGACCTTGGACACTGACCCTATGACCCTCTAACCTGACCTTCTTGACCTTGACCTTTTTTACCTTGACCTTTTTGACCTCTGACCTTTCTTTCGGCCCAACCCTCAATTTTCTGGCACACCCCCAATTTTTTCGGCACCCCTGATTTTTGGCAACCCTAATTTTCGGCAACCGCATATTTTTGGCAAACCCTAATTTCTTATCGGCAACCTCGATTTTTGCGGCAACCCTTCGAAGAAAGCGGTTGCGCCAATACGGTTGCGTAAGCAACCGTCTGTACGTCACTTGCCCCCCATATATTTACGCCCCTAATTTCTTTTCGCGACCGTGCGGCCATTTCTGGCCCCACGGTAATTTTCTTAGATCTTCCTTCTTCACGGGCCATTAGCCCTTCGTCTTGATCGTTCACTTACCGACTTGTATTGACCATGATACTCTCGACCAACCCTTTGATCTTCCGTGGGTCAATTCGCCCACCTGGTAAATCTTTTGGCTACCCTCTTTGGTCTTCCATGGCCGGTCAATCTTTTGGCCCACACCTAATTTCGCACCAACCCTTTGGTCTTCCCATGGGTCATTTCTTGCCCACCGGAAATTTCTCGACCAACCCCTCTGGTCTCTCCGATGGGTCATTTTTTTTTGCCCTCGGAAATTTTCCGACCAACCCATTGTATTCCCACTGGGTCAATCTTTGGCCCCACGTAATTCCTCTTACTCTTCCCTTGTAAGGGCTTAGCCCATTTTTGTCTGAATGTCCTCTCATACCCTGGTTCGACCATGATCATTTCGGCTTTTACCCTTGCCATCTATACCGTCGGGTCAAATCTTGACCCACGGGTCTTTCTCTTGTTCCTTCCTGTTAGGGAACTGTAGCCCCTATTATTTGATGTTCTTAACCTTGCTTTGTCCCTTACCCCTTTGCTCTCAACACGCCTAGACCAGATACCGTTGGGCTCGAATTCCGCTGCACGCTCGCCAGTCTTTGCATCGCGCTTCTGATGTGTCTCCCAACATCACCCGTACAGACCAGTCACTCTACGTCCACTTGTCTCTTATTACGAGTGTCTCTCTATTGAGTTATTAGACTGAGTAGCCAGGGGTGCGAGTGTCCAGCGTGAGTCCAAGTGCACGTGCCAATGACAGCTGCCACATGAAGTTGCCACTACTGAGCCTGCCAGGCACGTGACAACGTGGCCAACGATAGTGACCAAAGCTGGAGTGCCACATCAGTGCCAAACTGAGTGCCCACTTTATTCAACGCCTTTTTAGCCTCCCCTGAGCTACGAAAGTAGCCACCCACCTAACTCATGGAGGTGCACTTACCCCTAGAGCTAATTAAGGTATGAGGAATCGATTGGTGCTATACTTACAATCTGCTAGGAATGCCTCTCCTACTACTGCAGTCTAGCCCTTTATATCTAACACATCTATACACCACCTATGACTAAACTTTATACCACACCATTCACTATGACACTATAATATCACACTCACTGGACACTTAGATAAGCACTTACCACTCTCCATACGGACGACTTATCACAACGCGAGCACACCCACACCAGCAACACGACAAACACCCAGAGACACACCACAGGGCCTCATGCCGGCCCAGAATACACTTACACCTTACCACTCACCCAGCACTCGACTCTTTTGATGCCCTCAGCTATTAATGTCTTCAAACTTCTCTTTCGATGCCTCAGCATTAATGCCCCCGCCATTAATGCGCTCAGCACTTTGATGCCCTCCACACTTTCGAAGGGTCTCATCTTTGCCCCATGCGACTCATCCTTCTTGATCGACGTCATCTCTTCGCATACCATCTATATGAGGATTCATCTTTTTGATGAAAATCATCTTTGATGAACCGCTCACTCTACCCCACATCGATAGAACCAGGAGTAATATTAAATGGTTTCCCCACCCTAGTTCACATACAAGCCTAAACCACCAGGCCTCCAGCGTGCGCCCTCCCCGCAAAGGATTACCGCCCCCGCACCCGCAGGCGCGACCCGCCGCGTTCTCCGCCCGCCGCGAGCGCCCCGCACGGCCGCAGGCTTAATATTACCCGCCCGCCCGCGTGCGCCCGGCGCAAGGCGCCACATTCTTCTCCGCACTCCGCGCCTCGCGAATGAAAATATATACTATAAAGTCCATTCATTTTTTATTTCATATACCTTAAACATTCCTTCAAAGAAGTTCTTTTGAAAAGAAAGAAGCTAATTTTTATCTTCAACTTCAAAATCGTCTTATTAAAAACACTTTCGCGAACCTAAAACTGATAACTCATCTACAGATCATCTATTTAACACACATATCACTCTACTAACATTATTTTTACTTAATACCTTTTTACTTTAAAGTTTTATAATTTACATAACATTTCATTATAATCTTGTACGTTAAAATAAAATGCTTTATATCATCAGGACACTCTGAATTATTTTTCTCTTACCATACAATTGTATCGAAATTTTACTAAAACAACAATTTACACATTACACTACCTTAAGACAGCAGCATAAATCAGTAAATCTAATAGAGGTGTTTACCTACACCCCAACGGGGGGCCATTACTCAGCTTTTGTTTATCTGCTTTCTTACTGCTTTAACTCATGTTTACTGCTTTAACTCATGTTCTACTTGCCTTTTAACTCATGTTTTACGTTGCGTTCTAACTCATCATGCTTTTACTGCTTCCTAATCATATACTTTCATCTAACATCTACATACAACCTAAAACACCTAGATCAGATAAATCAATAGAGGGTGTGACTAACACCAAGGGGGGATTAGTATCCTTTTGTTTTACTGCTTTACTTGCTTAACTTTCTGCTTTAACTGCTTCTCAACTTTCTCTAGCTTCTACCTGCTTTAACTTATCTGCTTATTACTGCTTTTAACTTTCTGCTTTCCACTGTTTCTAACTTTCTGCTTACGTCCTTTAAACTCATATGTTTTCTACTTATTAGCCTCATACCTATTTTATTAACATTATTGTTTTTAATTTTATTTGTTTAATTAATAAATACTCCCTATTTTATTATTATTTATTTATTTTTATGATTCATTTATTATTTTATTATCTTTCATTTTATACCGTCAGTTGATCTTATCTTACCTCTCACTGCCTAGTCTGTTTAATATTATTTAGAACACACACACACATCCACACACACACACACACACACACACACCACTTACTTACAACACACACACACTCCCTATGACACTTATACACAGCATCTGCACACACACACTAATACACACATTCACTACTGGACAACTCTACATTTACCCATAGACAACTTCAACACTTCAAACAACTTCACTCATGACACTACATTTTACCCATCCTCGAAACCCGAGCAATATCGTACACTTGACCAGCTCTCCACAGATGCGAGCAGATCCTCCTCCTCCTCCTCCACAGATCTCTCCCTTACACTCACAACACACATCTCCCTTAAACGCATCTTTAAATCTCCTACACACACCTCTGACACAACACACACAACACACCACCCGCATACACATTAGTCATACAAAAAACAAAGACGGATCTGGATCAAAATCTACTTATCAGAATTATAACTGTGAAATTAATTGAAAAACTTTAAGCGCGGAATGAACACGCACATTTATTGACTAATTTAAACTAACTAATTTATGAGAAAATTTCGTAAACATTCTATAATAAATCAATCATTATCTTTTGAACAAAGAAATTTATTTATTAACTGTTAATACTTTTTGTTATAAATTTTTATAACTATCAAGTTAAAATAATTCTTCTACTAAAATTTTAAGAAATTGATTAAAAACATATATGGCTAATAATAATAATAAAGCAAAATTCAGGTAAATCAGTAAGGCAGGCCCTACACCCCTCTACATCAAGCTATGCCACGTTTGTCTATGACTTACTGCTTTACATTATTTGGTGTCAGAAAATAAGATAATAAAAGTTACAGAATAAGTTCGTCCTCTGCTAACATAACATGTATTTTATTAAAATTCATTTTAGTTTTATTTAAAAAATTAACAACTTCTATTCACTTACATTTTGGAACAAGATAAGCTGTTAAAGTCATGGAGCTCTAAAGATTTAAGATAAGTAGGGTTTCTTTATTAATTATTATATCTATGTACATTGACAAATCCATCACGAGAAAACAAACAACCCCGCACTCTTACAGATACGAAACTGTACCTCTCTCTGTAAAATGTGTTGAAAATAAACTACTTTTGGGTCGAAAATAGGATATCCTTTTTGCAACCCGGGCGATTTAAGCTATTCCAGGTCAACAATATATTTTCAAAACGAACTCTTTTTCTGTAAAAATGTGAGTGCAAATAACTACGGTTAGGCCTAAATTTAGGCCTAAATTTAGCGATAAGCCTTTTTTGTAGACGGGGCTAATTTATAATCCTAATACAGGGTCAAAAAGGTAAATTCCCGAATAATAGGAATTCAATTGTTATTATTATTTTTATAAATATATTTGTCAAACTGAAAAACATGCGTGGAACGGTATGCACTTAAATTTTAAGCAGAGTTAAAAAGGAAATGTTTTCCTGTTACTTGTGAATTGGTCGGAAATAGGATTAATTCCTTATCTCTATATAAGTGCACCGCGTATGTGATTGGTCAAGAATTATTTTATATTTTATCGTCATTTGAAAATTAACTTTGTTCTTTTTTATAAACCACATTTTAAAGCAGGATTGGTGTTTTATTATCTTTTTAGACCCCAACCTTATTTTTAAAATTAAATTTCTATAAAGTCATTTAGCATGTTAAGCGGTATTGCCACCAAGTTATCTGATGTTGTATTAAAAGTAGGTTTTTATTATTACATAGTGTATAATCAATATTTAAATAAATACTTACATGAGGAATATGATATT
This sequence comes from Trachelipus rathkii, assembly GCA_015478945.1. Taxonomy (NCBI): domain Eukaryota; kingdom Metazoa; phylum Arthropoda; class Malacostraca; order Isopoda; family Trachelipodidae; genus Trachelipus; species Trachelipus rathkii. The sequence goes on along the minus strand of JABUQX010126955.1, from coordinate 7,293 downwards.
AATTTTCACTAGAATAGATTAATTAATTATTTCAATCAATAGTTCATAAGCTTAAAACCATCTAAGGGCTCATGACATGGAGCCTTCCCCAACCGGCAAAAGGCAAGCCAACCCCGCACCCGCTGGTGCGTCCGCCGCCGTCCCGCCCGCCCGCGTCCCCGCCCGTCCGCTTGCCCCGCTTAAGGCGGCATATTTCCGTGCGTTCACCCGCCCGCCGCGTTGCTCCCGAACAGGCGCAATATATTTCCCCTGCTATTAAGCGAATTATTATATTTAGAACACACATAACACACACACACATTACTTTCTCCATAAACACACCACCACCACCACCACACCACACACACACCACACGCACACTTCACTTACACATAATAACGTATATTTATTTAAAAAATCAATTTTATTTTTATATATTTAATTATATATATTAAACTTATTTTATTATTTACTTTTCATGCCTAATTGTTTATTTTAAGAAAACACACATACGCAAACACCACTTATCGCAACACATATATCATTTATCATACTAACACTAACACACATCACATTCAACACACACACTTACACAGCGACACACTCACTATCAACACATGATATATATATAAAGCGTTATAATTTAGTATATATTAAAAACATATTATTTAATTTTTATATTTAATTATTATATATACTTAGTTTATATTATAATTATCATTTTAGTTATTATTATTTTAGAATAACACATATATGTAGCACACTAACTTCTAACACCCACACCACACTCACACACACACACACACAACTACATCATCATCACACACTCACGTAGCACGAATAACACAACTTATTACACATACGCCTACCATTCACTCACTCGATATTTATTGATTACCCTTCAATAATACAATTAATGATGTTGCTCGTCGTAGCTTTTTGAGTCTCTCTATATCTGGTTTGGTGTGTATGTGTGGTATTGTGGTAATGTGTGTGTCTCAGTTTGATGCCTTATCAAGCTTTTGGGGATATGTGGACTTCGTCTAACAAGCTATTTGTAGTTGGCTTCTAGTAAGACCATTTGAGTATACCACTCATGGCTTTTGTTGAGGTGCTCGGTACAGCTCTGTTGATGACTCTCAACTTTAATAACCTTAGCTATGATGGTGGTATCCTCAGCTTTTAGTTGGTTCATCCTTTGATGTTAACTCATTTCTTTGTGAGTAAAGGCGGGTGGCGATGCGTTTAAATATGTACCACCATATAATTAAGAATGAGTCTGTCGAGCTATAAAGCTCCAGTGTAAATCGGTATCTGTAACACTTAACAGACTCCTTGATATACGACGACAGTTCCCAAATACAACTTAAAAGTCCCGTTAGTGTCTATCATAACAGTTACGCACAATTTATCACAATTATAGACAACAGTACATAGTATTGTTAAAAAGAGCCATAGACACTATATACCTGCAACGTGCTGCAAACTCCGCTACACACAATGAGAAGTAGATATTAAATAATAAGAGGTGAGTTAAGAGTAGAGTAATCGATTGATATAAGTAGTAGTAGATGAATGGGACTTACATAATATATAGTATATATATAGGCTAATAATTAGGAATAGTATACTCTACTTAGGTAGTGTAATGAAGCGCCGAATAAGTATGATTAAGAATAAAGAATAGGGTGAGGATTGTTATAGAATTAAATATTATGATAAAATATGAGAGTAGGTATGCTTTACGTTAATAACTGTATGAAAATAGAGATTATGACCTTAAGAAGTAAGTATGGATATATAATATATTATATCGATAAAATCCTGTATAATATAAAAATTGGCCTCCTATATATAAGTTATATAAAAGAGTATAGGTGTATATCATATTGTAAATATGTGATTTCTATATGTCTGAATCGTGGATCGTGAGTTAAGCAGACAGCTAATAGGGGTCATTATTGCATACACGGCGGATGGGAGCGGGTCGAACTGTACTGGAAGGAGGTAGAATATTGCTCAGCCTAGCTGGGAGCGTAAGGCAGGTGGGCGAAAGCGGGTGGATCGCGGCGAGAATGGTAAATGCGGCGCTATTAGGGCCATTCGCGAGCGGACTGGTATGCTCGGTGAGACTGGGATGACACACAGGAGACGGAGGGGACGGGAGTAGCGTGCGACAGGATTGTGAGTTGTGTGTGCGCACCAAATAGGTGCGTGACAGAAGTCGTGTGGTGTATAGTGTTGAGTGGGTTTGCCTTCGGGTTGGAAGGGGTCTCCCGAATGGTGGCTATGTAGCAACTGGATGGAGATTCCTCAGACTTAGATGAGAGACCATACTAGTTGAATATAAAAATTGATACTAATGTCGTGGAACAGTGAAATTAAATATTCCTCGAATAGACTGTAAGGGAGGATTTATTTAGATAAAGATGAGATATATCTAGAGTGCTATGCTACTGTGAGGGAAGATAAAAAATATAATGCTGTAAGAGCATATATGGCACTTTTCGACAACAATCAGATGGTGACCTATATCCTGAGTTGGAGACACCTTGCAGTGATTATACAGTTCTTGAAAATGACACATAAATGGAGTTTTAGAGCAGGTGAGTTTTAGGAAGTGTTAGGTAAAAGAGTGGAATGATGTGTGAAACAAAATCCCTTACTACAACGTGATCTGATACAAAATACCAAGTTTAAATAGAATCTCCGAAGAATAAGGGAGTTTTCAAGAAGAGATAAAAAGATATTGCATTATAATCGATCCCTACCAGAAATCTACTTTGAGTAGATTCTGCCAACAGGCGATAGAGATAATGAATACTACCTCAGCGAACAATCACAAGTAGCGATAAAAAACAAGTTATCGCTGTCCTTACCTGCTTTATGAGAAGGTAGTTTACGCGAGATATATGTCCAGCGTGTTTTCAGTTTGGAAGGTAGGCCCTCCAATGGTAAAATTACTTATAAATTAAAGAGTATAGTGTGTATATGAGAAACCTCAGACTAAAGTGGAATCTTTTTCGTTTCGTATATCTCTATATATATTATATATATTCATAGAGTTCTGACCTTTACCGGTAATTTATAAGATTAAATTAGGCCCGGTACTAAACGAGAAAGAGCCATGAGGGGACTTAATCCTATGTAATATTTTAGAGGTGCTCTCCTTAAGTTAAAATTCCATTATAGTGCGCTATAAACGTTGAGGGAATTTGCGAGCTACATGACAAGAATATTTACAGAGAAGTGGGAAAGGTCAGTTTGAAATATAATTTTGACCTGGGAATATTGACGAGGCGTGTAGAGGATGATTCCTGTCTGTAGAATGATGCGCGCAAGTGGAAGAGAGGTTATAAAGCAGTAGAAAGGATTATCCTAAATTTAGACCTCACTATAAGTCTCCATAGATTTTATTATCAGCCAGCAGCGCATATGATTTGAGTCTATGTGAGAGGCGAATCCTGAGAGTCGAGTGGGCGGTGAGTCAGTAGTAATGTGTGGAGTGGCGGAGGATTTGGTTGTGTGTTTAGTTACGTAGATTGGACAGGCTAAGAAAAGGTGAGGTTGAAAGTAAACGTAGAATAAGGTCCCAAGGTTTTTGGTGGTGCGTAGGATTTGGCGAGTGTGGACACCCCTGATAGTCCCTATACATCGGAATAATGTATATGAATATAAATGATGTAGAATACGTGAGCCAGCTGGACCGCAAATGATTTTCTGAGATATTTAAAAACTATATGTAAAATATATTGTAGTTGAACCATGAATTCGAATGTTGTGAAAAATGGATAAATGTTAAGTGAATAAATTTGGCAATTATATTTTTCAAATTAAAAGATTAGAATAATTTTTATGTCTTTTTCTAAATATATACATTGTTTTGATGTTTAGGCAGAGGGAAGGAGACTTATTTGTATTTTACTACCTTATTACTGGTGGCTTAAGATTAGGATGATGGTAAAGCTCAGTAATCAATAGAAACAAAACGTGGTGGAACTAGTGAGCCTTGAATGGTAGAGGGGTGCCTAGGGGAGACGTAGGCACTTAGCTGACATTTTACTGGATTTATCTGTGTTGCATAATTCAGAGTTCGTTAAATTACATAATCTTTATTTATACAAAATTTATAGTTTTTTTTAGGAAAAAAGTTTATTTTCATACGATAGTAGAGATAGTTAAGCTAGAACATATATATAAACAAAAAGTCATTAACAGGTTAATTTACATAAATCTTTGTGCAGAGTAGAAAAGGAATTGAGAACATTTACTAGCGGAGTTAAGAGAATAATTTTGAAGAGAGTGAAATCTTTAATTGAATATTTGATGATGATGTAAATATAAATGGTGTACGGGTTTTACATCTCCAAACATTAATAGTATGTGTTATATAATAAATTTATAGCGTTGATATGTGGTAAGCATGAGCTGAGCCTTAGTGGTATGTGAGTGGTAGGTGGATGTATGAGTAAGAATGGGGTGGTAGAACGCATAGCGTAGGTTTCGGTAGTAGTAGATGCAATTGAGTGTTTGATCTAAATTACAATGTGTCAGATGGACAATCTTAGGATGTGGTTTGAGTGTGGGTGAGTAGTAGTAGATGTTTTAAGGTTCTAGAATAGTCGAGAGTGTAATAGTAAATGCAGTTAGAGCATGTGAGGGGTCAGTGTTTCTAAAGGTGTGTGAGTCCGTGGTGTGTAGAAGTAAATACTTCTCGTGTGAGAGAGTAGTGAAGAGAATAAATAGATATAATTGTAAGTAGTACGTTGAGATGGTTCCGGTCATGTGGAAAGGATGGATGATTAGTAAGTGTCTATGCGGTGTGTGAGTATTTAAAGGTGGTCATGATGATGAAGTGGTGAAACCGTGCTTGATCCCGACCCGCCTGGGTGTGTAAAGTAAGTGTCTATGGGGTAAATGTAAGTTCATAGTGAATATGTGTATATCCACTCGGTTCAATAGAAGATATAGGTAGATGATGTTCCGATAATATCGCCTCCATATGATAAGAGATGTGGAATGCCTGTAGGAAAGTGAGAAAGGATGTAAAGATGTAGTGTAGGAAATTTCGAGGGGAAGCTGTGAAGGTTGAGAGAGGTGTTATGCGTATTTCGGAAAGGTAGTAATGGTGTCGTGGTGGGTATGATATATATTGAGAGGGTGAACATTCTAATAGGCGGTATGGTATAGACCCTACACACCCTTATAAGCGCAAAGGGTATAAAAATAAAAGAAATAACAATACCTAACCATTATTGAAACTAATAAATATTAGTAAATAAGATATGAAATAAAAAAAGTAGATTACCCTATAAATAAAATAATAAAAGTATTATTTAAAACAATAATAAAATATATTAAAAAACATAAATGTAATAAATAATATATAATGACTATAATCAAGTTATAATGATAATAAACATATGTATGAGTTATAAATAACAGTAAAGCAGTGAAATAAGTTAAAACAGTATTAAGCTTTCAAGTGTTATAACTACTGACCTTAATTTTGAAAATTAATTGACCAGCTAAAAGCAGAAAGTTAAAATAGTCAAAGTAAATGCAGAAAAGTTTAAAGCAAGTTAATAAGCGTATATAAAATCAAAAACAATACTATAATCCCCCCACTTTATAGGTGTATTATATTAAAGTCACACTATCTCTTATTGAAATTTTACTGATTACTGCCTTTTAAGGCTTATTTAATGTAATATAAAATTATATATGTAAGGTTAAATAGCAGATATGTCATTATGTGTGATGCAAAAATTCAGTTTCCAGTACAAGGTTGAAAGAACACATGATTATTCATTAATATAAGATCATAGAATTATAAATAAACATGATGATTAAAGCAGTAAAATAGTATTTTATAAGTGTAAATAAACAAATAAGTACATTAACTAATTCCCCCCTTTGAGTAGTAATATATGATAACACCTTCTATAATTGATTTACTGTAATATTTTAACTGCATTTAAGCGTATGTAATGTTAATGTTTTTAGTAAATAATTTCCTCTTAGTCAAACTCTTTCCAGCTAACGAAAAATTTTCAGATAGTATGTCTTTGAATTAATTATAATACATTTTAATATTATATTTACAAAAATTGTTTACAGAGTTTCTTTGTTTGTGTCAAAAGTATTATCGGCGAGACAAAGTATTAAGTTAAAATATAATGTTTAAATAGAAATAAAGTGTGACTAAATATAATTAGGTTCTTGTAATGTGATAGTTATCATGTATTTTAAGGAGTTCAATGCGCCGAAAAAATTGCTTTCTATATAGTAGAGTGAATATTAATAAGATACCCATCTCACTACCGCGCGTATCGAACATAAAAGTGGATGTATAAATTGATTGATCTTCCTTCATAGTATATTTGAATAGAAATTCATTCTTTGAAATGTTTAAGTATAAAAAAATAATAATGAATGACGTCTATAATTAATTATTGATATATTTATTTCAGAAATATTAGTGGCAGTCAGAAAAAAAAAATTGTCTTTTCATATTGCGGGCGCTCGCGACTGTTGTTGTTATGGGAACGACGGCGTTTTTTGGTTACGTACACATAATACTGCGGTAGTGGCGGTATAGGCATCATACTCTATTGCAGAGGTATGATAGTATCGCACCGCTGAGACTCACTGGTATATAAGTGGTTAGCTTTAATTGAACTATAGGTGAGAAAACAATTTAAATATATAGTAATACTTCTATGTTCTACGATGTGGGATTTAATATGTTGAACGTGATAAATGATTCAATATCATAAGAATGAATCCTCTAAATATAGATGGTATGCTAAAGTTAAATGTACTATCATATCAAAGATGTAGTCATTCAATAAGTAATGTATAACCTTCTAAAGTTGTAGGCATTCAATATGCTGAGGACATTAAATACGGGTAGTAGTGAGGCATATTATAAGCTATGTATTGTCATATAACAAAGTTGAAAGACATTAATGCTGAGGCATCAATAATGAGGCATGTAATCCGATAGTTATATATATATATGTTGATATAGTTGAGTAATAAGATTTGTATAAGTGTATTACTGTTTAGGTTGTAGTGTATATATTGAGTTGTATGATGTATATATATATATATATATATTATATATTATATGATATATATATATAATGTGTGTTGTGTGTGTGTGTGTGTGTGATAGTGATGTGTGTGGTGTGTGTGTTGTATTAAGTGTCTATGTGAGTAATGTGCTTAATGATTGCTTATAATTATAGTTCAATAGTATGTGTATATATATATTAATGATACCTGTTACATAGTTTTATTATATGTGTG